>CAOLHI010004008.1:0-139379 GCA_948474755.1 Ctenosaura bakeri | reverse complement strand
TTGGTGGGATTATGTGCACCTATAAGGCAAGAGGATATAGTGATGGAAGCAATGCTTCTGACAGGGACTGCTTTATCAGATAGACTTTTCTTGACGAGTCAGATTAAATGTGCCAAACAGCTTCTGGGTAGCTCTCTGTGTGTGTGTGTGTGTGTGTGTGTGTGAGAGAGAGAGAGAGAGAGAGAGAGACACTGGTGAAGGATCTCTCAGGGACAATGGCAATAGCACCATAGCTGACACTTGATGGTACTGTGCCAAAAGAGGCACAGTAAACCCATTTTGAATGTCTTTTACCACAAAAACCCTATGATAATAAAATCCAAAAAAAGAAGCAAGAGATAGCGCCAGAACATGAGACTCCCAGTTCAGAAGACACTCAGCAAGCTACTGGGATACAGCAGAGGATGATTGTGATTAGCACTGTGGCAAATAATGCAACTGAACTCAAGTCAAAAGGATGTTTAGCTGTTGACATGCTCAGAGGTAAAATGAAACCTGAAGCTGCATAACATATATTATAGGAACGTGGAATGTGAGAAGCAAGAATCAAGGAAAGCTAGACATAGTAAAACAAGAAATGGAACATATAAACATTGCAATACTTCGGGTGAGCAAGCTAATGTGAGCCAGAATGGGACATTTTGAATCAGATCATTACACAGGGTTTTACTCAGGAAATTAAAATCTAAAAAGAAATGGGGTGGCATTAATGGTGAAGAGAGATGTAGCAAAAGTCATCAAAGGATATAATGCAAAGTCTGACCAAATAATATCAATAAGACTTCAGGAAATCCCATCAATATAATCATCATTCAAGTTTGTGCTCCAATTATAGAAAAAGAAGAAGAAATTGAAAGAATCTGTGCTGGACTCCAGGAAGAAATTGATCACACACCAAAACAGGACATCTTGTTAATCATAGGCAATTAGAATGCAAAAGTAGTAAACAGAACAGAATCAAAGACTGCAGGAAAATTTGCTCTAGGATCAAGAAATGAAGCAGGAGAATGACTGACAATTTTTTCAAGGCCAACTTTTTTTTTTAAATCACAAACACATTCTTCAAACAACCAAAGAAGCAAGAGTATATGTGGGCATCACCTGATAGACAATATAGAAATCAAATAGGCTATATAATTGGAAGCAGAAGGTGGAGAATCTCAATTCTCTCTACAAAATCAAGAACAGGGGCAGATTGTGGTACAGACCGTAAACCCTTACTATCAAAAATTAAAGCAAAGCCAAAGAAGAACAGTAAGCCAACCATTATGAAAAAATGCAGCCTGCAGAACATCTCCATAGAATTTTAAGGATAATGTAGAAAAACAGATTTGCACTCTGGAGCCCAATTGACAGAGAGCCAGAAGAATCTGGATCAAAGCTAAGGATATTGTCAAGGAAAAATGCCAACCCCCCCCAAAAAAAAAAACCTATCTGCAGCCAAAAAGAAAAAGAAGTCTTGATAGATGACAGATTAAATTCTTCAAGCAGTTGAGAACAAACAAGAAGCAAAGATAAAAGGAGACAGAAATCGGATCAGAATTCTGAATGTAATCTTGCTACAGGATTTTGAAATATTGACTTCCAAATACACTCTCAGGGTGTTCTGAAGAACATTTCCCTTAAAGCTTTCTGTCTCTCATTGCAAAGAGATTCAGGATCCCTTCCAACTCTGTAACTTTGTCTTCTAAGATATCCCATAAGCAGAGCTATCAGTAAAAACCAGAAGGAATTGTGGAGCTTGTGGGCTGCATGTGGCCCTTGGCAAGGTCCGGTGAGACACTTCAACTCCTGCCGCCCATCAGTCTATACTGTAAATACATGAAGACCAACCTCTCAAAAAACTGACTAGACAAGATGGCCAGTAACATTCTCAATAAATGTTTGAATGGGAACTGGGATGGGCAGGGTGTTACCCTGTTTTCTGGGGGTCCCGGGAGGGACACCTAAATGTGCTCTCAATTATATAAGTTGGGGGAATTAGTCACAGACCACAAGCTAGCACTGTGAGAGGCAGGGCAGCGGAGCGGAATCTTTTACCCAATGTCTACGGGGTCAGGACAAGTCAAGGAGCAAACAGAATTGAAATAATAAATGTGATCTTTATTAAAATACAATCAAACAGTGTATGCAACACACTCACGCAGAGAACTAACTAAATAAAGGTTGGAGTGAGATAGAGGGATTTTTAAGAGGAATTGTTGGTTTGGGTGATACTACACCTGTCCTGAAGCCCGGGTAGACTAAAGATTGAGTTCGTAGGTATGGAGTTCTCAGTACATGGGACTGAGGGGAAGGCTCGCCAAGCAAAGCAGCAGCAAGGCTGGATGGAAGTTGGGAGCAATTCGAGCGATCCAAAGAAGTGCTCAAAGTCAGGGGTTTTTATAGGGGAAAATGTAGCCACAGGCTAGTCCGTACTTGCGGAAAACAATGAGTTTTGGGCTGGAGACAAAGCCTCCGAAAGGTCAGAATTTAGCGTGATTGAGTTGAGTCTGAATTGACAAAGGAGTAGACAGTATGCAAACACAGAGTGCTTGACAGATGAGGATTCTCCTAATCAAGCCTCCTGCTTGGGGCAGGGAGTTCTTTGTAAGTAGCGTGCATACATAATAGGGTACTTGCCTTTGAGGTCTCCTGAAGCAGTGGGACGGCTATTTCTGGCCAGCCTGTATTGTGTTGGAATATTACAGCGATTAGTGGCCGTGCCTGTCTGCGAGCTTGTCCAGGGGATCTCGCAGCACATGGAGAGGGATGGTAGAAGAAAGCCAAATTATTGATATCAAAGTGATATCTAATATCACCCCAAGTGCGGCTTAGGAACTGCAGTAACAAGGGCAAAGTGGAGATCACCCACCTGAAAAATGTGCTGTTCTCAAGTGAGAACAACAGAAGCAATCTATTTTGTTCTGGAGGAATAGTTCTGTTCTGGAAGTGGATCGTAAAAGAAGCAGACACTGTGCTAACTTTGCCCTCTGCAGGCAACCGCACAGGGACTATGGTTTGTACATGATGGAGAATTGGAGAGTTAAATGCTGTGAACCTACTTCTTTTTGTCAGTTTAGTGGGAATGTATAAATAAAGCTGACCTCCCAGAAGCACCATAAATCTCCAGGGAACTTCTTATAAGGAAATAATCCTGGTTATGTGCTAAGCCACTAAAACTTCTTGGTGCTTAGAAAGGGGGTGCATGCATATGGTTGAACTCCTTGTTACATCTGCTTGGTATAAATCTTTAAGATCTGTTTGATTCCCATGTCACATGTGAAACTGTTTCCATCTTGTCTACTACAGCCAGTTTCAGTTTACTCAGGCAGTCATTATTCTGGAATGTGACCAGGCAACCGATCTCATCTGGTCCTTTGGTCCATAGTCTTTTCAGTCCAATTTAAGTGAGAAGTCTGGGGATGAATCTTCACTTTCTTGACCCCTAGAGTTTCTATTCACAAGCTAACAAAACTGAGACTGCAATCCTACATCTACTTAAGGGAGCTATGGATGTAACTTTTCAAGAGGAATAATGTTCTTTCTTTTCCTTTGTTAGTTACAAACACAATGTGATGTATTATACCATTATTATTAAAAGAAAATGAATTGCTTGCAACTGACAGGTACTTAGAAGTTCTGTAACTGTGTTGCAAGATACTCCCAGAATTAAATCCTACTGCTGAATAAAGATTATAGAACTGGATTGCAAGACCACTTCCACAGTAGTCCATTTCTTTATAATTGCTATCTTCTGCTTGCTCACATGTGTTTATAGTTCCTATCTGTTTGTTTGTTTTTTACTTGATTTGAGGTGTGGAGGGTGAGCTAAGGAGTTATAAAACAACTGTAGCTTTAACTTCTTCAGGCTAACAAACAAAACACGGTTTGAAGCTGTAAAGTCGAAGGCTTTCACGGTTGGAATCCATAGGTTATTGTGGGTTTTCCAGGCTTTGAGACTGTGTTCTATTAGTATTTTCTCCTGAAGTTTTGCCTGCATCTGTGGCTGGCATTTTCAGAAGATCCTCAGCAGATGTCAGCCACAGATGCAGGTGAAACATCAGGAGACAATACTAATAGAACATGGCCTCAAAGCCCAGAAAACCCACAACAACCTACTGTTGAAGGTTTTCAGAACATTTATATACTTCCTCTTTGTGAGTTCATCCCATTTTATGCTTCCTATTTATGACCACTAACAATTGTCCTCCTTGTTATTATAGGGCTCTGTGTATTTTTTTTTAAATGCAAACCTCCATTCAAAGACAGCTCACTCAGCACACTGAGTCCTTTAGGAATATGCTTATCAGAGAATATCTAATTTCTCCTTTGCTAGAAAATTCAAACCAATAGTCACCATTTTCAAAATTTCACTTTGTGTTGACTTTATCTCAGGCACTTCTGTCCGTTTCTGAATCCACTGTCATCTGCCAATCTCATCTATCTGTTTACAAATATGAATCTTATCTTCTTAATTAAATATTATGTAAGAAATGAAAAACTCTTCTCCAAAACGAATTACTTACACATGTCTTTCCTTCTATCATGGGAACACTTGCAAATTTTGTGGATGATCTTGCTTCCTGAATTCCAGCTGCTACACCAACTACACAAGGTGGGACCCTTGACTTGACAGTGACATGCATACGGAATGAATCAGGGCCACAGTGTTTCATTGGATCAGGAACATTAATGGGACATATACTCTTTCTTAGAGTTCGAGACTTTGCATGGGTCATTATTGCTGCAGTCAAAAGCTCTGTCAATATAAAGGCCAACTGGGACTTCTTAAAATCTGAAAATGAGGTAATAAATGATGCAATAAATTTATAGATTAATATCAATAAATACATATCCAGAATTCCTGACATTGTACTTTAGTATGCCCATGAAACAAAAGCAAGTGCGAGGAACAGGCTTTCTTGTCAGTAGGGTTACCATCTGTGTCCAAAGCACCATGCTTTTTCATTTGTTTCTATGTGGAAAAGTAAAGTGCTACAACTGAAAATTCTGCTGTAAATTCAAAATCTGACGTCTTCCCTGATGCTGGGTCATGCAGTTTCATTGACAGGAATTTCACAAGGGGTGAGGTAGAATGGATTTCTGTTAACAAGAGTTTCCAACAATCAGACAAGGTCAATCCAATACTGTTGGATCACTGAAGTGAACATTAGTCCTAATTAAAAAAAATCACCTATCTTTCATTCTTGTATTTAATTATGAACCACATGACTTCTTCCCCTGCAAGAGTCCACAAAGACTTGCTATGCACACACATTGCCAGAACAATCTTTCTGCTTACTGTCATCTAGACAGACATCTTGCAAACTGAACTAAAAACATTGCAATTTGTTGATGTTAACAGTATTTTTCTAATAATAATTTATATCCCACCCTTACCCCAATATTGGTGCTGAATGTAGCTTGTGTGTACGAATGTGCCTTCGTGTCGCCTGTTGGCATTGCAACTGCATGAATTTCATCAAGTTTTCTTAGGCAAGGAATACTCAAGAGGTGGTTTTGCCAGTTCCTTCCCTTGAAATATAGTCCACTGCACCTGATATTCATTGGTGGTTTTCCATTTAAGTACTAACCAGGGATGACTCTGTTTAGCTTCCAAAATCAGACAGGATCTCATGCCTTTAGAATACTTCAGCAGTTGGATATTAAAACCAGAGCAGATTAAAAACATACAAAAAATCAGTATATAATTATTTTTAAAAACAAACAATGAATAGAATTAAAATTCTTCAAAGACATAATACAGGCTTCCCCCGCTTGCCTAAGGACATTTCAACATCCTATGGAATCCTGGGATTTGCAGTTTAGGGAGGGGCATTTAGAATTCTCAGCCAGAGAGCTCTTTGATCTCAGTAAACTACAAGCCCCAGAATTCCATACGATGTTGAAAGTGGGATAATAGCACTGTAACAGTGTAGTGCAGAAATGCCCTAACAGATTAGGGACCAGAGCATTGTCAGCAAGCTGAAATGGTAGAAAAGTGGAACCCATCTACTCTAGTGGACACGAAGAACTCATGGAGGCTTGCTTGGGAACAACTACACACACACAGAGTCTCTCAGTTGGTTTGGTGTCTTTTCTTCCTCTCTGAGCTCACTTTGCAAGCAGCGAATTCATGGTCCCAAGTGAGCCTCCGCAAGCAAGAAGAACTGATGGAAGCCCATCAGTGCTTGTAATACAAACAAGTTCCACCAATTTGACCAGGATATGTGCTCTTTCTGTGGACAAAATGGGACCGTGTGTGTGGTTGTGTGTATAATCCCAAGCAAGCCTCTGTAGGCAGAAAGAACTGATGAAAGAGTGGGTCCCACGTCAAATTAATGGAATTTGTCCTTAATTTTGAGGCACCGAAAGAGTGGTCAGACAACTTGGCATGAAAAGGAAGAGGCTTCCTGTATTAAAAACAACAACAAAACACCACAACCATTTAAAGCCCTTGTAGTCACTTCCCGAAAGCCTGCAGGAATAGGAAAGTTTTCACTTGTCAGTGGAAGGAGATAAAGGAGGGAGAAGACCCACAGAAAAGGTCCTCGCCATTATACCTATCAAATGTACCTGGGAAGGTGGTGGGACTGAAAGAAAAGTCTTCCCTGGAGATCTGAAGAGCTCAGGCTTGTAAATAAGGGGACACAGTTCTTCAAATATGCTGGACTTGAGCTCTTGCCAGGACAGACAATAGCGGTAAGCAATGGCCATTCCTTCCCAACCTGCATCTTGGGGCCTCCAAGCCCTTATCTTGACCAAACAAACTACAGTATTCAAAATTATATTAATATTATGCCATCAATAATTCAGTGTCCTGCAAGGACAAGGTGGGGGATCTGGAGGCAGAAGGAAGTTGAATATAATCATTCAAGCAGTTATAGGGGACGTTGGGTAGTGCTCACTGCATGGTTCTGGAAGTTGTAGTCCCCCCAAAAGTAACTTTTCCAAGCTGTAGTGATTGCGCTGGTTTTCTTGGAGAAAAGGGGAAGGGGAATCTGACTATCGCACCTCTTTCAAAGGCACAAATCCAGTTGTTAGTCCCAACTAGAGCAGATCCACCAAACCAAGGTGAGCTTGATAAATCAATATATACTTCCCTAAGTTCCATGGTTTTGTTCTATTTATGGCTGACAACTGCCTTTTGGCCAATCTAACATCAGTGTAAGTGAAACTAGCATTTAGTTTGTTTGGCTCTTAAGTATTACTTGTATTTATTGCCCCCTTTGCCTCAACAAGCTCAAGCCAGTGTGCGAGCCTCTCTTCCTTCCCAGTTTCTCCTCACAACAACCCTGTAAGGTAGGTCAGGCTGTGAGAGAGACCACGAAGCCTGAATTTTAATTTTAAGAACTCAGGGGATTTTTAGTGAGGACTTGAACCCTCATTTTTTCCCAACCATCTTGCAAATTCTGATTAAATGTTAAAGAAACTCCAAAGAACGACGCTTTCTCTTTGAGCAAGGTCATGCTGCAAAGACCAGGGCCATTTCCACACTAGAGCGTTACAGCGCTATTATGTCCCTTTCAACGTCCTATGGAATCCTGGGGTTTGCAGCTTAGGGAGGGGCCCTGCAAACGCCAGGATTCCATAGGACGTTGAAAGCGGAATAATAGCGCTGTAACACTCTAGTGCGGAAATGCCAAAGGAGAGTCGTGCCTGGGTGACTCCAGGACCAAGTACACGTGTGTCTGTGCGTGCACGGGGCTCAGGCTTCGTCCCCGGACACCCATCCCGCCATTTCCCAGCCGGGCCTCCTACCCACCCCTCCAGCCTTCCCCGCGCCCCCTCCATCCCTCCTTTGGAGGAGAAGCTTCTCTCAGTGGTTCAGCGCTAGGCCCGAAGCCGCTCGTCGCTAGGCGACCAGACGCGGAAGGGAGGGGCTGGATGGGCGTCTGGTGTGGAGAAAGGCGGCTAGGCGCAGTCAGAGGGACGGGGGGGGGCGCCTGGCCGCTGCACTGCGACAAAGCGAAAAGGAGGACGCGCGCCTCAGCCCTGCCGCCCCACTATTGGCTCGTTTGGACCCCTTGTGGGAGGGGCTGAGGACGCCGCGCCTCGTGGATTGGCTGAGCGGTACATGAGTGACGGAGCGCCTCCGCCTCCCTCCTGGTTTACCTCTCTTTCCTTTTTTTGATGAGAAAAGGGCGGTAGGGACTGGGTTGCCGAATGGTAGAAGGAGGCTGACAGAAGCAGGTGGGTGGGCTGGCTTCAGACGACGGGAATGGTGCCCCTTCTCCTCTATTTTTGTTTTTCCACTATCGGTCGGCTTAGCAGCTTTCCCAAAAAGTAATTAATTAGAATTTTTCTAAAAATTTCCTAGTTTTATTTTCCCTGGGTGCGCAGCCTGTGGTGGTAAAATGGTTCAATATTTTACCTCATGTTCAGGTGTGATTTATTTTTGTAAGAAAGGTAGCTGTGAGTTGCCTTGAGCCCTTTGTTTTTATTTTTTCACTATCGGTCGGCTTAGCAGCTTTCCCAAAAAGTAATTAATTAGAATTTTTTTTAAATTTCCTAGTTTTATTTTCCCTGGGTGCGCAGCCTGTGGTGGTAAAATGGTTCAATATTTTACCTCATGTTCAGGTGTGATTTATTTTTGTAAGAAAGGTAGCTGTGAGTTGCCTTGAGCCCTTTGTTTTTATTTTTTCACTATCGGTCGGCTTAGCAGCTTTCCCAAAAAGTAATTAATTAGAATTTTTTAAAAAATTTACTAGTTTTATTTTCCCTGGGTGCGCAGCCTGTGGTGGTAAAATGGTTCAGTATTTTACCTCATGTTCAGGTGTGATTTATTTTTATAAGAAAGGTAACTGTGAGTTGCCTTGAGCCCGTTGTGCTTGTTGAAAACGTGACTGGTTAGCTGTTACTACTCCTTTAAACGTTTGTTTCTTTTACTTGAAATAGTTTTGTTAGGAGGGTTTGCAGCACTGAATCCCTCAGCTCTGTAGATTCAGATGTTCAATAAAATAAAGGGGGCTGGGTGGGGTTTCGTTTGCAGCCACCTTTCTATCAAGGTGAGTCTGGGATAAAGGGAAAAGTTATTTCATATTATTTCATATTTCATATTATTTATTACTGGTTTATGCCAGGCGATGATCAGTAATAATTGATATTTAATGGTATTATATTACAGGTACATTCGCATGTAGTTTTATGCACTTGTCTCAGGAGCTGTTTTATTGTTTTTAGTCTCTTTTATATTCTCTGTAGTTTTAGACCAGCGCATAGCGGTAATATTGTTTTAAGCTAAATCTAATATTTGCTGTTTTAACACTTCATTTATACTGTTTTAAACATTTTACCTTACTTTGTTACTGATCTTAATGTCTTATTTTATAATTTGTATACCCCTATTGTGCTGGTCAATGACTATAATAAAAATGTTACATATTACTGGTTTTTTTGTTTCTATCCCTCCTTTTTTATCCCTGAAGGTGGTCCAGTCTCTTCCAAGGTGGTTGCAATGTCCAACAACCAGGGATGCATCCCTGAGAAGAAGCAAATGACTTTATAGAGCTCTAATAGCCCTTAAGGAAGAGGAGTGTGCATTTGTATAAAAGTACGGTTTGCAGATAGTATGGAAAAATATCTTCTAGCTTTGTCAGGAAGAATGAAGGTCGCAGTTCCTCAGTGTGTCTGGGATCATCCTGGAATTTATCTTATGCTTTCTCTGCCTCCAGCTCACAGAGATGTGCAATGGGGACTGGTGAATGGTGAGCTAGGAAGGAGAAAAAAATCCAGATTATGACAGGTTAGGGAATGGATGGTGCCACACTCAGTTTAGGATGCAATGCTACTTCTTTTCTTCTTTTTCCTCTCTTTTCCACAGGCAAAAGCTAAAGCAAACCTGGATGGAGTGTGCCTTTCTCTGAGTCTGTGCCATGAAGCTGATGCTCTCTGGCTCTTTGTCTTCCCTCAGGATACATCTTTTTGGTCTTCACCCTCTCCTGTCTGCTGTCCTTTTTTCTTCTCAGAGTTGGAAGAGGAGGAGACAATTTCACCACATTTTGAATCAGGGGTGACTTATCTACCCATCCTTTTGCCTTGGATGCTTGATTCTGTTAGCGCATACTTCAGGTAACCAGTGCCAGTTGTTTCTTCCTCTTTTCTTAATATTCTCCACCCCCTCTTTTGTAACAGGGAGTTTTGTTTGAACAAAAACTGATGGAGTTTCTAACAGAACTGATGTTTTGAAACCCCCTTAGTACTTCCCAAAGCTACTGCTTTTCTTCAGTTTGCATATTTTATGAACTGCGGTGTCTGCGATAAAGTGGTGATGTATGATGGGACAGAGGACTCTTTATGGGATCATTCAGTTCTGATAAATCCCTGTTTATTTTCAAGCATGCAGTACTTCCATCAGTTTCAGTAGATATCACTAACTTATTTTTCAAGCAGATTTTTACCATCTTGTCTACGCAGGCACTTGGCCTTAATTTTTGCATTCACTGAAACGGCTTATGTTTCCTTAGAGGCAACCTTTGGAAAGGAAATAATCTGTCTCCCTTTGGTACCTGGTGAGGTGCTTGCTTTTCTGTGTCTGAAATGTTTTTAGGGCAGTTTGAACCACTCATTCATTTGCTTTCACTTAAAGATGAATGAATAATCTCCTGCTTTAGTCTCTTGTTACTTACTTCATTACATCCCCACATCTGGATTTTGGGATGCTAATTTTAAGACATTTAATTGTTGTGTGTATCTTTGTTCTCTCCAGCACTTCTAAGACTGTATATACAATAACATGCTGGATGCTCTAGATGTAGGTTATGCTGCTAGTCCTTTGTTTCTGATCGTTTGTTAAAAAAAATATATTGCAGCTTAGAATTTCCTTTAATAAAAAATATAAAGGGTGAATGTTTTAGTTAATCATATTTGAATAAAAAGTGTCATTTAGATGTTGTTTTTCCTGAAGGATGTGTTGAAAATTGGCTTTTTTCAGGTTTTACTATTTCCTGAGAACCACATTTTATGCAGATCTGTGACTGCTAGGTATTATAGGTTCCTAATGCTAAATATATTGCCATGTAGGTGTGTTAACCCTTGAATTAATTGTGTATTATTCTGTGATTTAGGGTTTTCTGTCTAAGGGATTTAGCTAAAGGATTTAATATGTCTTTGTTGTTGCTATTGTTGTTTTTATTACTGCAACTTGCTTTCAGCTTAAATTAGACCCTCAAGAAAAGGCATTATTATAGGAATACACCTTGAAACTGGCATTTGTTTGAGTGACATCTCTGTTGCTCAGAGGTCCATTAGAGAGCTACTAGGTAAATTAATGGATAATTGTGTGAGCTATTAATTGATCAGTTCGAAAACGTTTTAGTTTTTAATCTTTTTTTCTCTTGATAACTTCAAAGCCACACCCATCAGCCTCAGTTTCCATTGCCTTTTTATGCACTTGAGTTCTCATAAAACAAAGGAGCTACGCCTGATGGGAAATACTAGTTAAAATGTATGCTGCTGACATGTTGAATTTAATATTTTTATTTGGGAATAAACCACATCAATCTGAATTGCTCTTATTTAGGATTACAACCAAAATCAACAAATCCAAGTACTTGCATTTCATTAAATCCCGATTTCAGTTATATTTCTGTAATCAATTTCAGTGAAATTCTTAAGTTTGAGGTAATATGAACAATAAAAATGCTAGTGTTGCATAGCATTCTTATTCATGTGCCTTCCAGTGAGCTGGTTCAAGTGTAATACTAAATTGTACTTTAGTATTTCAACAAGAGATGGGCTCATATACTTCTCCGCTGACATGGAGGAGTTTGGAACTATGGAAGTTTTCCTGTCCATTGAAAAATTAGATTTCTACTTGTTGTGACACCTGAATACAGGCAAACTGTGATTAATCTTAACTGAGATTAGTTGAAACAAGCCAACTTCTAATTAAGAGTTATAAATTCACTAGTTTTCACTTACCCTTGTTAAGATTAATCAGGGTCTCTAGTCTCTAGCCAGAGAGCCAGCGTGGTGTAGCAGTTTGAACATTAGGCTACAACTCTGGAAGACCAGGGTTCAAATCCCTTTCAGACATGGAAACACATTGGGTGACCTTAAAGAAGTCACACTCCACCTCAAAGAGAGGCAAAGACAAACCCCTCTTCTGAACAAATCTTGCCAAGAAAACTCCATGGTAGGTTCACTTTAGTGTCACCATAAGTTGAGAACAACTTGAAGTCACACACCAACAGTAACTATCCTTTTTGTTCACTGGAAAAGTACTTGTTTTCCGTAGTTAACTCTTCTCCACCTCACAAAAATTAATCTTGCAGCATTTCTTTTTTTCTCTACAGAAGTATGAGAAGGAATCATGCAGTTCTCAAACTAGGAATTGAGACTCAACAAACTATGTAGCTTTTTGGAAGGGCACTGTCTCTAGACCCAATTAAAAGAATTAGACAGTTGGGTAAAAAAGGTGTTCCTATTGCCTTTTATAGGCTAATCTTCCCTTATGTGCCTCATAACCTGAGAATCTGAAAAACTATATAATTAATTTGCAGAAGCTTGAACAAAAAGTGGATGATAAGCAGTCTTGCAATATGTTTTCCAGCTATTGCAGCAAAACACACAATATTGTGACACTCTCAGGCAAACATCCTTGAGATGCATGAAGTATTCTCTTGAGTTGTTCTTGATGTTATTATTATTTGCCATCAAATTGACTTTGACTTTTTGCAATTCTATGGATGAATGACTTCTAGGAGCCTTGCTCACCAACTGTTGCTCAGATCTTGCAGACACTGGGCTGTAACCTCTTTGACTGAATCAATCCATCTGTAATGTGGTCTTCCTCTTTTCCTACTGCCTTCCACTTTATCCAGCATTATTGTCTTTTTGGTTTTTTGTTTGTTTGTTTTATTAAGATTTACATCAATTAAAATCACAATTTCTTCCATTTTTTAATATACATATTTCCATCCTTCCTTTGCTCTTCCCCCCCAACATTCCATTTTAGATGCGCTTCCCCAAAGTTACACTTTAATCTTAGTATTTTCCATATCCATTTCCCAGAAATATTCTTTCCTATTCACTATACTTATTAGTAATCATTACTGAAAATAGTTTTGTTTTACTATATGAATGGGATTTTATTTCCCTCTGATCTCACTGTTTAGGTGGTGGTGGTATGGATTATAAACAATGAAGTTAGTTGGAATTCTCCCTCCTCAAAATTTCTATGTATATCTGTAATTTAAGGCAGTATCTGCTGAAGTGGATTACAGTCCACAGAAGTTGCCACAATAATTGCTACAAAACTTGTTTTATTCCCCGTTATGTGGTCTGTAAGTACAAATGTTGGCAGTGATTCCAGCAAAAATCCCAAATGTTAGTATTCATTATTTTAAGAATGCCTGTAAGGGAGAATTTGAGTTGGCAAAACTTTTCTTTCCCTATTTATCAATATCACTTTATGGAGAGCTAAGTCTTGGCTGCTTTTTGCAGAGCATGCTGCTACTAGAAAGAGCTTCATGCCTGTCTGAAACTGTCATTATATGTTAAAGTACCTATCATTTTTTGCATAGCTAAGATGCCTTAGGGTTGGAAAGGTGCTGAGATGCTGGATATGCTTTGTATTCTGTGATAATTCATGCTGGTTTATTTGTTGTCTGTGGCAGTTCACAGAAGTTCACATTATTGTAATAAATATTATATAGTGAAAAGTTAATGTGTTGATAAAATGCATAAGGAAACCCAAGAATGAAGCATCTTATCTAGGCCTGGTTGTACCAGTAGATAGGCTGAAACACTTATTTTAGACTGCTATCATGGTTATGATATGTCGGGTGAGAGCACTAGATATCCTTTTGATATCAAATAATTTGGCCTATGCTTGACCTTTCTCTGCCACCCTACTCCACGTGTTTGCAGAGGTCCACTGGACAAGCACGTAGCCGTTAATGGTTGTGCATTCCAAAACCTCATTCAGGCAGGCAGTAAGCCTCTCAGTTGCTTTAGGGAAAAACCTCCCTGCAAACCGGCTTTGCTCGCCGCGTATACACAAAGCCGCACGGCCAAGAGCCGAGCCATTCCTTTATGTTAGGCCATCAGCGTACTGGCCAAACTGTTGTCATCCAGCGCTAAGCCCATCATGCAAAACCTAACCCTTTCCAACTCCTTTGTCCAGCTCCAAAATTCCTTTGTTCTCACCGAGCATAGCATAGCCTGTAGGTAAATTCCACCCTATAAAAGGTCCCCACTTTTGGGACTTCCTCAGATCACTCCTGGGTTTCATCCAGCCTTGCTGTCGGTTTGTCCATTGAGCTTCCCTCAGTGAATCGTGCTGAGCTTTCTTCCCCGGAACCCCGTTTTGCTCTCCAGGACTATGAGACCAGGTGTCGTATTACCCATTCCCCAAAGCTCTCTATTTCTGTTTCCAAGTTAGCTAGTGTGTGTGTTGTCTTGTTTGCTGTTTATCCCTCAATAAAACTGTTATTTTTGTTACTTTAAAACTTGTCTGGCTACGCAATCTGACCTGAAGCCCTAGACATAGGGTACAAGATCCTAGCTGCCGTTACCCTGCCTCTCGTTAGCTTAAGAGAGTGCTCAGGCTTAATTTCCCCAACTTGTGCTCTTATTTGGTTATTTGGGTGCCCCTCCTGGGACCCCCAACATACAGGGTAACAAGACAATGTTGTTAGGGACAGGATGGCAGACAGAAAAGAATTCTTGTTCCTTTTTGATTTGAAAAGTAGCAGGCTTTTGAATTATATTTGCTAGGAATCTGGGAAGAAGATACAATAGAGGATAAGAAGAAACATAAACTGGTACAACAAACATTAGCAGCAAGACTAGCGTATGCAAAGCATTGGGGAAAAAATGGAGTTACCAACAGTGGATGAATGGTTAAGCAGACTGATGGGAATGTCAAAATGGATAAGTCAAAGACTTTCACGGCCGGAATCAATAGGTTATTGTGGGTTTTCCTGGGTTTGAGGCCATGTTCTGTTAGTATTTTCTCCTGACGTTTCACCTGCATCTGTGGCTGGCATCTTCAGGATATATCTTCCGAAGGTGCCAGACACAGATGCAGGTGAAACGTCAGGAGAAAATACTAATAGAACATGGCCTCAAAACCCAGAAAACCCACAACAACCTATGAAATGGATAAGCTTTTGCACAGGCTAAAAGGTGGAACATAAAACGAAATTTTGTCTGAATGGAAGTGGTTGGTTGATTTCTTAAAAAAGAATGAAGGCAATATAATGACAATAGGTTTTTAGAATTAAAATTAATATTATTAAATGAAAAGTATAAAAGTAGATTTAGAAGATGTATTCTGTTTTAAAATTTTCTCATGTAGACAATTGTTATTTTTAGATGAATGGTCATTAGTATAAAGCAATCTAGAATAAGTTAACAAGTAGTTATGAACTTGAGAAATTAAGCAAGGAATTAAAATGATAAGGGATAGGCAATAATTAATAATTATGGGATAAAATGTATGACTTAATAGTTCGGTCTAAATGTTTAAGTAATGTGAACTGCTTATAACAAGGGCAAGAACCAATTTTAGTGATGTTTTATTAATATCTATTTTAGTTACGTGTAAACATGTGTATGTTTTGTTATGTGCCTATTAATGTTTGTATGAATGTTTTTTTTTGTGTGGTTGTTTTGTATGTTTGGATTCTGCTTTTTTATTTAATAATTTTTTAAGAAATAAAGAGGTAGCAGGCTTTGCAATCTTTTATTCTCTATGTGAAACATCTAAATTGTCCATATGTCTGATCTGTAGAATAACCTTTTTACAAAGTTTTTTTTACTTGTCTAGCCCCCCCATCTTTTTCCTACTTGTCTGCTGCCTGGGTGAAAGTTTTTTTTCAGCAACATTATTAAAATGATGAAGGAAGGCTGGAGAAACACAGATTTTTGGTGTTTGGTTGCATCAATATGTCTGCCATCACGAGTGCAATAAAGCTTAAGGCCCTTTTCTCATGGCATTTTGCCATGCGAAAGGACCCCTCGAGCGTTGCGCAAATGTGAGGAGCAGTCCACACGACAAACTCACAGTTGCGCAACGCTCCAGGGGCTGGCGGGTGCCAACCGCGCACTTTTAAATTTTCGGCTGTGAGTTGAAAATGGTGCGTGATTGTGCATTGCTCTGGGGCCGCATGCTCACTTGCTGTGTGTGCAAAGCTCTGGAGCCGCGGTGCTCACGCGTCCTACCCTAGCGCAGCCTGGGGAACTCCCAGGCTGGGCTGCGGAAGGAAGAGATAGGGCTCTCACGCAAGCAGGTGGCAGCTGCGGAGCTGAAGGAACTGGGACACGAGAACCTCTCACTAGAGGCTGCTCGTGTGATCCCCGCACCCCAGCTCCGCAAAAAGATGCATTGCGGAAAGGGCCCATGTTCAGAAAGAATAGGATTCCACGCTAGTCAGTCCTACTGCAGCTGTGTGTGCTTACTTACAATAGGCAAGATAAGCAGCAACTGCCTCCAGAATCCCTTAGCATGCATGAACAGCAGAGAAAAAAGGGAGGAGCAGGTAGCTTCATTCACCAGCTCCTCTTACCGTGTTAAAGAATCTTATAGCTAAGTCTGGACATGAAAATGGAGATTGTAAGAAAAATGAAGGCTAGTGAGAGAATGTGTTTGGATGTATTTTTGTGTATAATTTCAGTGATCTCTTGAAGTTTTTTTCATTGTTTAGTTATGCAAGGCTTAGGTGATTTGATTGTTCCATTTCATGCCTACATATTGTTAGTTTTCAGTATAAAGTCTGCTGAACTGCTCTTCTTTTTTGTGGTAGATGAACCTATTCCTATTATTTCCATGTTAATTCTGGTTCTGGTACCAAATTTTCTGTTAAAATACTAATGCACATGAACACATCTACTTTGTTAACCGGGATCTATCTGCATTTTGGATTGCACCCAGTAAAGTGTTACCGTAGTTTCTAGCCCGGACTTGTGGGATACTAGATATCATTTGATATCAATCATTTGGCCTTCTTTACCTTTTCCTCTCCACATGCTTGCGAGGCCCCCGGACAAGCACGCACACAGGCATGGCTGCAAATCGCCAAAACATTCCAAACAAATACAGGCAGGCCAGAAATAGCCAGACTGCTGCTTTAGGAGACCTCAAGGCAAGTACCATATTATGTATGCACGCTACTTACAAAGGACTCCCTGCCCCGAGCAGGCAGCTTGACGAGCCGAATACTCAACTGTCAAGCACTCCGCGTTTGCATACTGGCTACTCTATTGACAACTCTGGCATAACTCAATCATGTAAATACTGACCTTTCGAAGGCTTTGTCTCCAACCTGAAACTCATTGTTATCCCCGAGAACAGACTAGCCTATGGCTGCATTCTCCCCTAAGACCCCCTGACTTTGAGCGCTTCCTCAGATTGCTCTTGGCTTTCATCCCGCCTTGCTGTTGCTTCGTTCGGCGACCCTTCCCCTCAGCTCCTCGTGCTGAGAATCTCCTCTGCTACGGACCTTTTTCTTCAGACTACCCGGGCTTCAGGACAGGTGTAATATTTCCCATACAAAATCTCCTCTTAAAACCCTCTATCCTACTCCAACCTTTATTTCTATAGTTCTCTGTGTGAGTGTGTTGCATACACCTGTTTGACTGTATATCAATAAAAACGATTATTATTTACTTCTGTTGGCTCCTTGACTCGGCCTGACCCCGTAGACATTGGGTAAAAGATCTCGCTACGTTGCCCTGCCTCTCGTAGTGCTAGCTTGTGCTTTTTGCTAATTCCCAACTTTGTAATATTTGGAGCGCACTTAGGTGTCCCTCATGAGACTCCCAAAAATCAGGGTAACAAAAGGGAGCAAATGTTGTTTAGATACTGTAAATTATCTGAATGTTTGGTTACTTTAAGAACAGGAAAGGAAAACAAGAGGTTAATTTTCTGTCCTTCTGTCCTGATATAGGCTGTACCAGTTCCTTAAAACAAATACAGAAGAATGCAGGACTCCATTTTTGATACTGTACAGTCACTTGGTACAAATGTAGGTTCAAAACAAGAAGTGTAGCAGCCTATACTTTGTTTTAAATGAGAATTGCAGCTCCTGTAAGCTATAAGGAGCAGCATTTCCCCCCTTTTCCAGCTGAAATGGAATGAGTGAGGACATCTGAGGAGGGTTTGAGCAGGTGGCAAAAATGGCCTATGGGCAGTGTGAGCTCCTTACCTGCTCTAAGGCAAGAAGAATAGGTTTTATGGATAGGCTGACACAAGGGTTAATCTAATAACTCATCAGGATTCACACCAATTCCTGCTTTCCTAGGTGAACAAATGATGTAACAGGTAACTTGCTAGGGCAGCTAACTGCATGGGAGCTGCTTTTTCTTCTCCCTCCAACACCAACACATCTAAGCAAAAGGATCACCAACTTAAGAAGACTTTGGAGAAGTTGAGATAAGGTAAAAGGCATGCTATGATGTCATTGTGGACTTTGAGATGGTTTTTAGGAAGAAATTCTGGTCCAAGGGACCAAATAAATGGGATTGGGTGGCCACAGACCATGCTTTCCTGAGGTAGACCAATTAGACTTGTTTTGATGAGGAAATTGGAAAAAAAGCTTGCTTCCTTATTGAAGCTTTTTTCTTCCCTTTCTTGTATTAGAAAACATTTAGAGGCTGAAAGGGAAGCTGAACAAACTATGAATCAAATCACTATTGTGCTAACGAACCGCTGGTTATTTCCAGAGGAAATATTCAACTTCATGAAGACGCTGGGGTGAGGTGGGGATATACTCCTGCTACTTTGTACAGGAAAAGAAAATAGTACATTTCCTACCTCAGAGAGACATTAAGAGCTGCTCTCTCCATCAGAATCTTTGAAGTAGAATGGATATGGGTGGAGTCTGTTCCTCACAAAGAATAGAACCTGCAGTGTTGTTTCATTCTTTCATGGACTGTTAGTACTTTGCATATGCATGCTGTGTCTCTTGTGTCTCTTAGTGTGTAGTTAACTAACTTACTGTTGCTATCGCCTCCCCTACTTGGTTAGGGAGAATTATGAACGGATTAGACAGATTCACCAAGTCCCTTTCCTCATGATTTTTAGGCATGCTCTGAGTATCTTCCTGTTTTATTGTCTCATTTTATTGACTTCTTTTTAAAAAACGGTTGTTCTTTTTTCCTTTATTGTGTTGTATTTTCTGTATGATATTGAGCTTGTGTTTGAAATTTTTATTTGTAACAGTTTTAATGGTTTGCATCTTTTGGTGAGGACTTAGTTGTGAAAAGTGCAATATAAGCAGTGGTGGTTGATGCTATTCAAGATTGGGAAAGGCTAGAAAAGGCAGCTTGACAATTGAGGGTGAAGCCAAAATCAAGAGTAGATGGAGCCAGCTAATTTTGATTTTGTCTCCTTCCTGTTCCCTTGTAATGACATTTCAGCAGAAGTCCTTAACATTTAATGTCTAACTGAAACTCGTATGCTATCATATTTTATTCTTTTGGCAGTGTGTGTATGTTTGTGTGCATGCGCACATGCTTTTTATTAAAGGGTAGGCAGGAACAGGATGGTTGGCAGTGGCTAGAACCAATGTCTCACTTTCCCTAATGGAGAGCTGGCACTGAGTGTAAGTACCTGAATAAATTATACATCAGAAGGCATTTTCATTCTCATAGGTATCTGTGAGAAAGATGGTGTACTGCTCTTTTTTTTGTTGTACAGATCAAGCTTATTTATATCCATGTCTCTCACTCTCCGCACCCTGCTGGTCCATCTCTGTCTCTCTTCCCACCCTCTCTGTCCTCTGCCACTGCAGAAAGTGGGATGAGAGAATCCAGAGTGTCCAGTAATGGAGAACATGGTGTGCCCTTCTTCATGAGTTCTTGAGTAAATTCAGAGATATTTGTGTCTGCAAAGTAGTTAATAATCTCTCTCTAGCTGGAGAAGGAAATGACAGGACCTATGCAGGTGTACGGGGCAGCAGTTTCCCTTCTTGGTCAACAAACAAGGTTTCAGCTGGCCCTGATTATTTTCAGGGATCAAATAGTTAAGCAGCGAAATTTGCTACCACAAAATGTGTTAGCACCAATGGGCTACAGATACAGCACCAATAATGGTCACCAACTTAGACAACCTTAGAAGAATATTAAATTATAAGCATAAACATGTCAGTGGCTGCTAATCATAATGGCGGTGTATTGCCTCCAGTATCAGAGCCAGTATGACTCTGTGGACCACTTGTTCAGAAAGATGGATATTTGTTGTGATGGCTGTACAGGGTTGTGCCTTTGTGCCAGGGAGCTTATAGTTTACATTTCTTCATGAGAGATTCAAGAGGGAAAGGGGAGGCAGAAGTTAGTAGAGAGACAGTACCTTGTTTCAGTGGCATATGCTTAGGTTTAGTTACAGGCTGAGTCACAGCAGGACATTTACAAGCCAATCAACATTTTAAGTTCAACCAGGTATGAATCATGTATAACAGGATCAACCTTTTGTTACTAGTTCCAGAATTAACTGATCTTCTCAAGGAGCTTGATATATTCTACTTGTTTGTCTATCTTGGTCCCTAATCTTTCATGTTTGCAATTTCTATATGGCAAAGGTACCCTGAATAGTTGGCATATTCCACAGGTTAACTTCTCTAGTCATAATGTAGCTTGCAGAGCCTGATGTTATATGAAGACAAACATTTGGCACTAGTTGATACTTTGAACTGCTTCCTTCTCCAGAATGATCATCCTTCGTTTTTTCTGACTTATGATGACCCTAACAAGATTCTATCACAGGGTTTTTGGCAAGATGTTTTCAGAGGGGAGTTTGTCTTTGTCTTCCTCTGAGGCTGAAATTCACAGGAGGAAATGAAGTCTTGAGTTAATTATTATAAATCAGTGATACATTTTGACACTGATTATTGCGTCTAAAATATACCTCTGCCTTTCAAGTATATTTTAACAGTAATTAATCTCTTCCCCGCAATCCTTTTCCTTCCCCTGCTCTCTTTCTCTTTTTCTCCCCTTCCTGAATCCTCACATGCTTGCTTTCTAATTTGATTCATTATTTCAGAGATGTGTAAGTGCCTTCAAATTGCCTGTTGACTTATGGCGACCCCATGAATTTCATAGGGTTTTCTTAGGCAGGGAATGCTCAGAGGTGGTTTTGCCCTTTCCTTTCACTGTAATATATCTTATGGCACCTGGTATTCCTTGACAGTCTCCCATCTGAATAGTATCCAGGGCTGACCATGCTTAGCTCCTAAGATCAGACAGAATCTGGTGGCTTTAGGGAATTTAGGTCCTTCATAGGAGACTATAAATAGCAATGCATAGCAGTTTTTGACTGAGTGACAGTTTTCTCCCATACCACCTTATGTATCAAAATATTATAAGAGTTGCAGTATATTTTGTGAAGGAAAATCTTACTTAGCAGTTCTAGAAATGATCCTCTTTTTAAAGAAAATAGCAAAAATTTGATATTTGTATGGGGTAATGACTGTCAAATCTGTGTTATGCAGATCCTCTGAGTTTTATCAGAAACATCTAAAGATCCTTAAGTCAAAAGGTGAATAATTGAAGACAAATGCCTTGTGGAAAACTTGATCAACAACTATTAACCTGCTTGCATGAAACTATAGGGCAGAACTGTGCCGGGTACATCTGGGTTATACTCTTTTCTTAGAGAGTGAAGGTGTTGTATCTCTCCTTACTGCCATGAATTCCAAGATAGCTATGGAGGAGTTTCTCAGCAGAAACTCAGCAAGTGGCATGGAAAAGGTTCTGTTAATGCCGAACACCAGCAACACCACTCTACTGTCTCTTTTTGTATATAAGCATAGTGAGCAAAACAAGTTGTTTTAGATTTTCTTTTCTCTTGTCTTTTATTGGAATGTGAAGTTAAGTATTGATGTCAACACAGAACCTTATTTTTCTGTTCATTTACTTTCCAAAGCAAACCTTAATGGCCCAACAAACTGAATTCACTAAGTTACAGTATCAAGGCCAGCTAATTTGTATCCTCCTTTTTTGTTTCATCCACACTGCATAATTTGGCCTGTTTAGTTAGCTTACTATGTAATATAGGCTGGTTTTTGTTCTGTTGGGCTAGTGTGGCCAATGCCAAAAAGCATTGAGTGGATTGGGTTCACAGCCAAGTGGAGCCAAGAAGGTCAAATTTGGGCAATGACCGTTTATGTGAAGCTTTTGTGAAGCAGAGTCAGAGGAGGAGTTTTTGCTTGTTGCCAAGCCATCTGTAGTGGAGACACAGCTCAGCTTGTTGTTCTGTCTGCCTGAGGCAACTTCAGGACTGTGAATGAATCGACAGACTGTGAATGAGTCTATATATGACTTTGCCTGTGGCAGTTCCCTTCTGGCAATAGGGAGTTAACAAAAGGACTTTATTGTTTCTTAATGACTGTGAATGTTTTCCTGAATGGATAATTTAATTGTATAGGTAGGGTCTGAGACCTGTAGTGAAGGGTATATGTGCAAATTTGTCACAGGAAGGGAACAGACGGATTAGAAACTGAAAACAGTTTGGAGTTTAGAGAGAATTGTACAGAGAAGAACATGTGTGAGTGCCATAAGCTAGCTAAAGCATCCTTGGAGTTTATGCAGTCTTTTTGACAGCCTGATCAACAGCCATAATATCTACTTTTAACACAGTATGTCTGCACTATAGTCTGATTGTACCTATATTTGTCAGTAAAACAAATACTACATAAAAATACAGGTTGCAGTGGCTCTGTTATATAAAAGAAATGTCAACTATAGTGCTGCCTCTAGAACTTTTTTCTGTTTAGGAACTATGTAGGTAATGTTAATTAATGGAAGCTAAAAGCACAGATCCTGTCTGATCTTGGAGGCTAAGAAGGGTCAGCTCTGGTTAGTACTTGGATGGGAGACCACCAATGAATACCAGATGCTGTGAGCTATATTTCAGAAAAAGGAACCAATAAAACCACCTCTGAATGATCCTTGCCTAAGAAAACCCTATCAAATTCATGGGTCCAGCATAAGTTGACAGCCAACTTGAAGGCGTGCGTGCGTGTTCGTGTACACACACACACGCACGCACACACGCACAAACTGTCCAGTTGAGGCAAACCAAAGTTCTTTAAATGGCATGCATATTCATACTTCTCTTGTGTCTTTTCCTTTCTAGGGCCAAAAATGAGCCGTGGATATTCAGAAAACAATAACTTCCCATATGACAACAATCAGATGGTTTTGGATATGATCCTCTGCTCTTTACTTGGAGTTCCACAGCCTATCAACTGGGACAGTGTTGCAAGGCTCGTGCCAGGGTATTCATCCAAAGAGGTAAGTTTTTTGAATTCTGAGGGCAAAAACTCTGGACTGCTAGTGAGGTTGCCTACTAGTTGCCTTGAAACTACTTTTGAACCTTAAATTTATTGTGTATAAATAAACATTATGGTTATATTATAGAACCATAATTTTGTCATGTTCAGGAGAAGAAGAGTCTGCCTGGATATAAAATGTGTTTCTCAACACTTTTTGTTATGTTTACTAAATTATTTAGTGAATGGTCTACTAAATTTTATTGCATATTGCTGTGCAATGATTAACAATGTCAAAATCAAAGACTGAAGATGAGATAATTCCATTTTGAAGTGTAGTGGAGATAAGTGCCCCCTCATTATTGAAGGGTAAAGCTTAGAAACGAAGCTGATTTTAAGGCTCTTGTGACTTTAAATGCTCTGTAGGACATGGTGCTGGTAGTAATCATAATAATCATTATAGTATTAGACTTCCATTGATCCTTCTTTACATAGTTCCACACTTTCTCAGCTTCTGCTGTGATTCTCAGAAGGAAAGATGAGAACGAAACAGATCCAGTCATCTACTGTGACTTCACTGGGTTGACCATCCCTCTTTTGAAGCATGTGTTTATGGAATGTGAAGAAGTCATGGTGCTATAGAAGATTGTTCTGAAAACAAACAGTTACTTATTTACCTCTTTGCCTGGTTACAGCAGTACTTGACAAAGGTGTGGAGAGGATTAGTTTTTCTGCTGTAGTCATACCCTTCTTGAAGGCAGAAAGCTGATAGACACCTTTGTTCTCTACCTGATAATCTGATAATAACACCTAATGGGGGAGGTCTCACTTTAATTAGCTTCCACCATAGAATTAAGCGCTAAGCTTCCCTGTAGCTGCTGACCTGTTCCCTGCTCAACAATGAGAGACAAAAATATTTATGCTTCTTAAAGATTCTTTAATTTTGGTTCAGATTCTGGGAGACAAAATGGCAACATGTATTTGTGGATGTGTACTGAGAAGGATAAGTGTGATGAAAGGATTTTTGCTTTGTGTGGACTTTAAAACAGGTCCTGAAATACAAAGCATATTGCTTTTCTTGTATCAAAGAAATACTGATGTACAGGGCTCTCTCCTTATTTGAGGACTCCAGACATGTGAATCATAGAATCATAGAAATCTAGAGTTGGAAGAGACCACACAGGCCATCCAGTCCAACCCTCTGCCATGCAGGAACACCCTCAAAGCAATCCCGACAGATGCCCATCAAGCCTCTGCTTAAAAACCTCCAAGGAAGGAGACTCCGCTACACTCCGAGGCAGCATATTCCACTGCCGGACAGCCCTGACCGTCAGGAAGTTCAGGTGGAATCTCCTTTCCTGCAGCTTGAATCCATTGCTCCTTGTCCTGGTCTCTGGAGCAGCAGAAAACAAGCCCTCTCCTTCCTCTACATGGCATCCTTTCAAATATTTAAACATGGCTATTATGTCCCCTCTTAACCTTCTCTTCTGCAGACTAAACTTACCCAGCTCTCTAAGTCTATATTCATAGGGCATGGCTTCCAGGCCTCTCACCATTTTGGTCGCCCTCCTCTGGACTTGCTCCAGCTTGTCAATATCCTTCTTGAATTGGGGTGCCCAGAACTGGACACAGTATTCAAGATGGGGTCTAACCAATCTGAGGGGCCACGTCATGTCCTGTACCTAAAATGGTAGCAACATACGTGTGCACATTGCTGCCATTGAATAAAATGGGATGTGTGCATTCACAAATTTTGTAATTCACAAAAGCCCTGTATATGCTGATGGTGCACTGTAGGTGTGTGTTAGCAACCTCTTAATAAGATATCTGGCAATAGGGCAGACTGTATTAGTTTCTTGCCAGAATGTAGTGTTTGAAATGCCCGCCATGGGATTAGAGAGGAAAGAATATTTGATTTCCATGTGGAAGCTTGCAGTTTTAATCCCCAGGCCCCTTTTGTTAAAGAATTTCTGGTTGCAAGCCTCAGAGGGGAAAGAGCAACTGCTAGTCAGAGGAGATAGAATGGGCTGCATGGACCACTGATTTAAAGTTAAAATAGACTTTAAAAAAAAAAGTCAGTCTTGCAGCAGGAAGGAAATAGTGTAAATATTTAGGATTGGGAAGACAGAATAGTCTTACACAATAGTGTTATAAAGACTTTCAAATCCCTGGGCTTATATATAAAAATATTTGGGGCCAGGCTCAAATTCTTAGTCATGAGCCTTGTAACAAGGCAGTTTTCAGATTTCCAAACAATACCAGCACATTGTTTCAGGCATACCTGACATTTCTTTCAGTCTTGCTTTCAGCAAGAGCTGTAACTGAAAACTCCTTTTGTTTTTTCCCTACACAGTGTGCTAAACGATTTGATGAACTGAAAAGCAGTGGAAATTCACCTGTTGATAACCAGTACAGTCCTTTAATGGCAAGTGGTGGGAGCCCTGTGGAAACACTAGCTAGTTATATCAAATCATCACTTCTTGATGCTCAGGAAGAGTTACAAGAACTACCCAGTGAAAAAGATACAATTTCTGGAAATGGTAGGCTTTCCCCACATCTTCGTGCTGCATTTACAACATCATGCATGTGACTTTTTGTATCAGTCTGTAAATATATAGGGGGTTTTTTCTTGCTAGTTGGCCTGTTTATTTTTAAAGTGTAAACTTTGTGGGTTTTTTTTTTTAAAAGAAGGTTATAGTTTTCATTTTGTTAAAAACCATACAGGTCACTCTTGCAAAGCTCTTCTTGCAGGACTGTAGCTTTTGAAATAAGCAAATCAATATCTGTTCATGTCCTTAGGAGCAGCTAATATAACTATCCTTCAAAAAATGTATCTAATATTAATATCTTTCTATCTATAAACAAAGCAGAGTCCTATGGAATCATAAGTGTGGTTTATTAGAGTTAAGCATCAATGAAATCTGTCTGAAAAACATAACTTAGAAGTTAACTTATAAGATGCGATAACTTATAAGATGGGAAGTTAACTTATAAGACTTTTTATAACATGCAGACTGCTGGATGTTGTTCAACTGTGATTCCCGGCATTCTCTATACTAGCTAAAACAACTGGGACTTGCCACCCAATAACATGTGGAGGGCTATGTGATCCTACCCCTGCTACAAGAAGCCAGCCTGCCAAAGCCTTCTCCAACCACCAGATATGTTGGGGGAACAACTGCATCATTCCCAGCAAACAAGTTGGGAAAAGCTGGCTATGAACCCATCATAGAACTCTGTTATTAAATTAATTCTGGGGTCCTTAACTCCATTCATCTTCTAATAAATGGATCTCCAACAGTGCAGGGAAACCAAGAACATACCAATAACACCACATGAGTAGACAGTGCTAGATGGAAAGTACTATGCAAGGCACAAGAGGTCAGGTATAAAGTGTTGGTCATCTCTGCAAAGGATTTTATTTTAACTCCTAGAATCCTCCTACCAGTGGTTGTGCTGTTGTTACCCTGTACTCTGGGGGTCCCAGGAGGGGCGCCCAAATAACCAAACACAAACGCAAAGCTGGGGGGATTAACTGGAGCACTCTCTTAAGCTAGCGAGAGGCAGGGTAACTTAGCAGGGATCTTGTGGCCCAATGTCTACGGGGTCAGGTCAGTCAAGCTGTCAGACAGTTTTAAAATAGCAAAATGATATCTTTATTAACGGACGAACAACAGAAAAGACACCACAAGCACACAGCTAACTAGGAATTAGAAATAAGAGTTTTCGGGGGAAATGTGTGATACGACACCTTTTCTCGTAGTCCTGAAGAACTTGAAGGCGGCAGGGAAGAAAGCTCAGCGTGGTTCGCTGAGGGGAGCTCATCAGACAAAGCGACAGCAAGGCGGGGTAGAAGTCCAGAGAGATCCGAACAGGGCAAGAGGTCTGGACGGGAGAGCGAGCGATCTGAGGTGCTCTCGGAATTAGGGAGTTTTTATAGGGTGAATTGTGCCTACAGGCCATGCTGTACTCGGTGAGAACAATGTGAGTTTGGAGTGGGACAAAGCTTTGGGAAAGGTCAAGTTTAACATGATGAGCTTAGCGCAGGTTTAACAATAGTATAGCCAGTATGAAAATTGCTTGGCATTGTCAGACTTTCGGCGTGAGGCTGGGTGTCTTTGTTTAGAGTCGTGCTTAAGCAAGAGGGGTTTGCAGGGAGGTCCCTGAAGCAACAGAGGGGCTTTGTTCTGCCTGCCTAGGTGGGGTATGGAATGTCCAGCACTTACCGGCCGCGCCTGTGTACGTGCTTATCCGGAGGCCTCGCAAACATGTGGAGCGGGGTGGCAGAGGAAGGCCGAATGAATTTGATATCAAAAGATATATCTAGTGCTATCACTGGGTAGGCCTGAACCACAGTAACACTGTCTGGGAGATTGTGGGAGTTGCTGTCCGAAAAAGTAATGTTTCCAAGCTCTAAACTGTGGTACTAACCTTGCCACAAACATCATGTACACCAGCTTAAAAGGGGGAGAAAAGGGAGAGACAGAAATGGTGATGAGAGAAGCAGAGTGGAGGTGATGTTAGAATAGTAAATTGGTGAAACATGAATGGTGCTGAAGATGAGAGAAGAGAAAGAGACGACTGATATCAGGAATTTATTGTTGAAATAAGCTGGGGTAAAAGTAAGGCTGCATGTACTGGAAATTTACCAGCTGAAATGTTGACAGCAGGCTTCTAGTTAGGATATTAATGCCCTAGACAGCCTGAATATGTAATAAAATGCAATAAAGAGGAGGAGGAGTTACTTCCATATGTTCTGGATTTTGTCGGTTTTTTCTACACGCATACTTTGTTCAGAGTCAAGAGTTCTTGACTTCTGTCTCCATTGACTGATTACATCTAGCATTACTTATTTAGGGCCAAAATTATGTTAATAGGATGGGAAACCCAGGTGGATCCTCAAGAAAATGCCCACAACAAAGAGATTTATATAATCTGTCCTGATTTCTTTAGGAAGAAACTGACATTGTGAGAAATAACAATGTGGGAAGGTAGTAGTAGTTGTTTAGTTGCTCCGAGTTTTACTTTATGTTTCTGTTGCCTGACTTGACATCTCAAGAAATGTATGTGTTTTCCAGTATCATGAAACACAGAGGCCTGTTCTCATTTTCCCATGGTGAAGAAGATGCATTACAGAAAGTGGAGTACATAGCTAGCAAGACAATTTTTTGTAAAACTACGATGGCTTTTCTTCCACGTGTATGTTTGTTTGTGTATGTTTAAATGTGTATAAGTCCTCTGTGACTGTAAGGATTTAGTCCCTTACTTCCTTGGTTTCCACCTGGACTGGGTTGATTAGTTGTTGTTTTTTTAAGTGCCCACCTTGTGTAGCCTTCCCTAACCCAGCACCTTTAAAATTTGTGGGACTACAACTCCCATCATTCTCAGCCAGCATATCTGTTCTGCCTTGGAATGTTGTAACTATCAACATGTCCATTCTGTCTAGGAATGATTGGAGTTGGAATGAGAGGTTAATGAAGATTGTAGTAAGTAATTTCCTGTACCTCTGGATATGGAGCTACTACTTGCCAGATATGTATGAAAAGATCATCTTAACCTTATGTTTTAATGCTTTTTTTCCCTGCTTGTATTTAAGGAAGGCCAAGTGTATCTTCTTCAAGGAGTTGCTCTTCAGAAAGTGAGAAATGCCCTGCACATAAAGGTGGAGAAAATGCTGATGAAACACAAGGGTAGGAGGATGGCTGTTCTGTTTCAGGAAAGCTAGCTAAACCTAAGTTTGAGATCTGTTTGTTTTGTGTTTTATATGTAGCTTATGTCTCTGAATTTTGTGGGATTTTTCTTTTGGGAGGAAGGGTTATATATGAAGAGAGTTATGTTGGCCTTCTTGAAAATAGCAGTTGAGCACACACAGTCATTAATCAGATGCCCCTTTTTGGCCCTATAAAAGTTTATATTTGGAATTAGAAGATCCCAGTGCATTAAAGTGTGCAACTCTTCCTCCAAACTAGAACTGATTCCAGTTCTAGTATTCAAATTTTGAACTCCTCAATCTTCCCAGAGTTTTTGTGACTTCAGTCATAACAATAGAAATGATTGTGCCAGCATCTTGGAGGTGGATGAATGGGTAAATGGTTAGCCTTAGCTAGCTGGAGTAGGTACTTGGTTGTCACCTTGAAGTGGATGGAGAGACATATTGGTGTCCATTTTTCCAGATAAAGTCAGACTTTTAGCATCGCTATCAGTGTGGGCAAATGCATAAAACTGTACCCACATCAATATCTCTTCTCCCTCACCCCTCCCACAGGCTGGCAAACTTTTAATAAATGTAAGTTACAAAAAGGCATGAAAGTCAGTATAGTGTAGTGGTTTGAGGATTGGACCATGACTCTGGAGATCGAGGTTCAAATCTCAGTCTCAGAGGAGGGTAAAGGCAAACCCCCTCGGAAAAAATGTTGCCAAGAAAATTGAATGATAGGTTCATCTTAGGGGTCAGCATAAGTCAGAAATGACAAAAAGGGGTTGCTAATTTGAGAAACCTTTCCAAATACCAGCAACTCTTGCACTAACCATACTGGTTCTGCACACTGAGAGAGTTGTGGTGCATGTGCACTTACACATCACATAGCACCTTTCTGTGTGGAAATGCACACACACTCTCCCTGTTCCTACCCTGGAATTAAAGAGATAGCTTGCTTGCAGGTGATTTTTGTGTATGGAACATGATGTATGTGGGATCATCTATTTGGATTAATGAACAAAATAGATTTACTTTGGGGTGACTGTTTATTGTAGCCCTTGAGATGGGAATGGAGAACCTCTGGATGTTTCTGTAACTCCAGTTTAGGCACAAGTTCCTCACCTTTGCCTTAAGAGACAGCATAAATGTCTTGTCCTTTTATCTTAACTACAACTTTATAGAGAACCAGTGAGCTGGTTGCTGCAGAATTGCTGGAAGAACTATTGGACCAAAGCTCCTAATATCCACTGCCAGCATACTCCATGGGCAATAACTTTCTGGGGGTCTGAGACTATGGTGCAAAAAATGCTTTGAAGCTCTATTTTTGTGGAATGTTGAGCTAGGACCATAGAAATTGAGGCTCAAATCCCCACTCAGCTGTGGCGCTCGCTAGGTGAAGTTGGTTCAGTCACTGTTGGAACATGATGAGGATAAAACAAAATGGGCTTGAAGAAGACCAGTATTTATTGTCATGAACTCCTTCCAAGGAAGGTACTAGCATATAAATGTAAGCCTAAATCCATTTTGCTATTTCTGTCTTCCTTTGAATCAACTGATGAATCAACACATGACAGGAAGTAAAGCCAGTGTAGTATCATGATTTGAACATTGGACTTTGACTTTAGGAGCCAGGGTTCAAATCCCAGCTCAACCATGGAAACCCACTAGATGACTTTTGGAAAGTCACACTCTCTCAGCCTCAGCGGAAGGCAAAGGCACAACCCATCTGAACAAATCTTGGCAAGAAAACCCTGTGATAAGGTTGCTTTAGGGTAGCCATAGATCGGAGATGACTTGAAGGTACACAATAACAACAACATTACAGGAAATGGCATCCCAAAATACACACATGATTTTATTGTTTCTAATGCAGCTATAGTTTTATTCATAGTGCCTCCTTGGTCATCATTATTGTAAACATAAGACTTTGGAGTTGAGGTTAGGTAGTACACAAAGTACTTGTGATATTGTGCAGGATATTTGTACATACAAAGCAGATAGTGTGGACTTGCCTCATCACACTTCTGACCAAATCAATTAAACACATTTGCATAACTATTCACTTTGCATATCCTGTCTTGGTTTTGTAGCTCTCAGTGGGTGGGCATGGAGATGGACAGGACATAAACCCTCCTCTGGAAGTCTTGTCTAGCAACCCCTTTGGTTTTGCAGGGCATAGCAGGCATTGTCCACATACTTTTTATTTTTAAGAATTATATCCTCCATGTGCATCTACAGGAATCTTGCCAGTGGGTTTGGAAATGGTGGTAGAAATGTGTGTGCATGCAAGTGTTTGGTAGAGCTAGTGACTGAGCAGCAAATGCATGCATCAGGTTTACTGAGATGTGTAGGCCTGGCCTTTGGGAAACATGTACCAAACCTACTCCTTTGTTTCTCAGTGTGCAGATCTGCTGTCCATCAGCAGGTTGGCCTCTTGTTCTGACAACATCATTCCAGTTCATGGCTAAACCCTCAAGTTACTTTCCTATCTCCCTTCACACACTCTGTCCCTTGACTGTTGCTGCAGTCTCTGCTGTTTCCTCTCTAGGCAGTGGGTGTGTCAGTCACTGTGAATTCATTAATTGGCTAAAAATGCTAAAAGATGGAAGCAGGCTCATTTCTCATAAAACTCTTGGGCAGAGTAGTGCATACTGCATTTTGACTGGGAGTTTGGGGATTAGGGCTAATTTTGGTTCTTCATCCCCACATTTTGGATGTCCATGAGTTGGCACGTCTGTTCAAACCTGCATTCTTCCAAAGCTCCCTTCAACTAAAACAAAACATTTAGGAATCAGGTACACTTATCTAAGTCCAATTTAACATTCTTTGAAAGCTGAATTCTGCACCCACAGCCACGTTTTTGGCTTTTTCTCCCTCCATCAATGTATTAGCCAAGTTAGCATATACACATACTTAATCAGTACTGCTGCTATTGGTGCTACAATACCAATATTCAGCTTGTTTTTTTAAAACACTTTAATTTCTTTTGCACACTAAAACCTTAGTTTTAGCATAAACATTGGTGTATCTGCCTATTGAAAGCACGCTCCAAACTTGTGTTGGGGAAATTATATTTTTCATAGCATAAGAAATGAACTTGAACTGAATTTTGAAGTGTGATCTCTTTTGTAAGTTATTTTAATTACTAGTTGATAAGCTGATATAATCTTCTTTCCTTTGATTTTTTTTTTCAAATAAAGGCCAAATATGGTGATCCATGTATGTGATGAAGCAAAAAATCTGAAGGAAGATTTTGTTTGCCCACGAGATCTGTTGATTTCTGAAATGAAGTACTTTGCTGAATATCTGTCAGTGGATGCCCAGCGCTGGGAAGAGGTGGACATTTCAGTTCATTGTGACGTTCACATCTTTAACTGGTTGATAAGATATGTTAAAAGGAACACTAAGGCGTATGAGATGCATGAAGTACCCTCTTTAGGTAAAAGAAAATCTACTCATTTTAGCCACAAATTCATTTTTCTTAAAATGACTTCGGACTTCAGAGGAGAAGTCTGTATGCAAACATTTTTGGAAGGTCATTTCCCTGCTCTGCTGTACTTTAGATGATAAAAGCCCAGTCTGAGACGCTAAAGCCAGCTACAAAGTTTAATGACAGGCGCTGAATAGCTTTCAGGGAAGAGTAAATATAACACTGTTTCAGTGTTTTAAAAAGTTCCTTTTTCGGACTTAAATTTCCAAAATCTTCCAGCTTTCATGACCAGTGATCATACCATCTATGGACATTGGGAACTATAGTCCAAAAAGTAACTTTGCCTGATCATGGTTAGGAGATTGGGGGCACTCTGTGGGTTCCCATATTACTTTTGTCTCTCAGGTATGAATCCTGCCCTTTTCCTTTGTAGAGTTAACTGTGATTTACAGCTAACCATGGGTTAGATCTGTGTTTGGACCCAGATTACCCGTTAGTTAAGCTTAGTTTGGAAATGGATGCAGTGCAGGGAGTCACTGTTTAAAGGTAAGAAAGGAGAGAATAAAGGCCCTGCAAGACTCTAGTACATTTTTGATCTCATAATGGGGCAGCTTGTCCATTATGATGGAAGTCCCTAGGATCTGCTTTAATCTGCAAATCATAGAGAATTTAGAAAAGGGGTTAGAGATTGTAATAAAGAATAAAAAGTCTAGAAATGGGTCTATTTAGATGTAAGAGTATGAGATGCACAGTTGTCATTTGTCATTTAAAAATCCAGGAAAGACCAGTTATCTCAAAGTCTGTTAAACCTTTTTAAATTTTCTGTTTAAGTAGGTGCCTAAATACGTTCATGTTTTGGAGGAGAGTAAATCATTTTTAAAACAACTCTTTTGAGTGCAATTCAAGAAAAGTAAGAGTGACAAAATTAAGTTAATGCTCTTCTTTTCACTGCTGTGAAATCAGTGGGATTAACACATGTTGACTTCTTCTTAGTCATGTTTTCAGGTGTGTCTGCTCTATGCAGTTATATGAGTTTTATCCCAGTTTAATTTTCATGGCTTCATCCTAAGGGATCCTGGGATTTCTAATTTGCTGAGGTGCCTAGAAGATACCAAGGTGCCATGAAAAGAGATTGATTGAGGTTTAAATTAGTTGAATTCATTAGTTTAGACTAGCAGTAGGGGTGTCTTGGGAGTTGAAGCTATACCAAGTAGACCTCTGTTAAAAAACAAACAAGGTCTATTCCAATCTACTAGTATATAAAAGTCAAAGTTTGTTTGTCTGTCTGTGTCAGGCAGGCGAAGAACTCATAAGATTGGCTGCCTGTGAAGATTCTGTGGAATCCTGGGGTTTGCAGTTTAGGGATGGGCCTTTAGAATTACCAGCTGGAGAGCTCTTGGCCTGGCTGGTTGGTATGGAGATGAGGCCTAGCAGCAAGAATATGTGTTTTTCCCTCAGGAATCCAACCTCTATGTTAATAATGCTGAATACAGTTTGGATTGGGTAATATGGGGAAAAGTTACAGGTACTGGAAGAAACAGTTTGGGGAATTAAGAGACCCAGGATCTCAAATTTCTAACAAGTATTACCTATGAGAAAATAAAATCCCAGCGAACGTTGTTTGTATAGTGTCTAGTTCACAGTAGTCTGAAATTGAATGTGTCAGTTTGAGTTTGACGTTTTTACTGAAAATACTTGATTCTAGCTGTATTGACAGATAATCTCAATCAAGAAATGTCATTCAGTTTTCTCCTGTAGAAGGAACCAGATGACATTCTCAAGCTTTCTCTCTTTCCTTGTTTATGGAATGTAATGCAAAGAATCTTTCATAGTCTTCCCTTTAACAAATAAAGCAAGATAGTTAAAGTTAACCTAATAATCTTTTTCACTTTGTTCTCTTATTTCTCTCTTTAGAACCAAGCAATGTCATTTCCATTCTCATTTCCTCTGAGTTCTTAAAGATGGATTCATTAGTGAGTATACGACAGCATGGGGATTCTCAGCACTTGGAGCTCTATATTATACTGGAAGGAGAGCAGAGATTCCACAGAGCTGGTCTTTGTGGTTGTGGCTCTGATGTTTGTTTCAGTGACAGTGATCACAGAAACCTAATACTTGTTAGCTCGATAGAAGAAGCCCTAACATAGTTAGTTGAGCCGTCTTGGAGCTGGCTTGGAAATGGTGAGGCAGAAAATCAAGTAAACAAATAGCTTAAGTCATTTTCTCTCCCACCTTTAATCTAAGAGGATCACCAAGAGTGCTTATGTCAATGCAGAAAGATTGGTTCTGTCATCATGTAGTAATGCATGGGGTTAGCATATTCTTACACTCTAAATTAGTACACATCAGGTTGTTGTGGCTGTTTCACTCTCATTGTCCCAGTTTTGTTGACAATTGAGCATTCCATTGCTTGATTGCACCATCTTTCTTCTCCTACTGCCACACTTTAGGTTTTTCCACAGTGAACTTCAAAAGAGAAGAAGTAGATTATTGCTAGTGAAAACAACGTTACAGTTAAGACAAATGTATGTGTAAGAACACAAGGAAGATCCTAATTCCAAGGAAATATTTACTAGACCTGTTGTATAGGCCAACAAAGGAATTGTTCCACCTGCCTTACATTGTGGAAAACTTTGCTTTTATCTGTTGATATACTCGTGTCACTGTGCATGGCATCAGTATGCAATGTGAATAGAGTATGCAGTCCTTATCTAATATGTAAAATTCAAATTTTGTCTGTTTGTCTGTGTGAGGCAAAGACTTCATATGATTGGTTGTGTCAGGTGAAGATCTCATCTGATTGGCTGCTTAAGAAGATTCTATGGTATCCTGGGGTTTGCAGTTTAGGGAAGGGCCTTTAGATTTCTCAACCAGAGAGCTCTTGGACCTCAGTGAACTATCCTGTCTTAAATAGGCTGGTTGCTATGGAGATGAGGCCTGGCAGCAAGGAGGAGGACAGTATATTCCCTCAGGAACCCAAACTGTGTATGTGAATAACTCTGAATACAGATTGGATTGGAGAATATGGGAAAAAGTTACAGGTACTGGACAAGACAGTTTGGGGAATTAGAGACACAGGATCTCAAATCTTTCTAACAAGTATTATCTATGAGAAAATAAAATCCTGGGCAATGCCAGGTAGATGCACTAGTCCCAAATAGTTCTTATTTGCCACCAATGACCAGATGAGTACTTCTTTACAAGCATTCCCTTGCCACCTGTCCATTCAGTATGTACCCTTTTACCAATGTGTAAATGAGTCCACTGAATAACTGACACAATTATCTAGAAGTGATAGTTCTTCTTCGTGGTCTCTGTGCCTTCATACACTAGGAGCTTTAGCGCCTGCGCGGTAGCGTTCGGAAACTTCTAGAGCTTGTTCGCTTGGCGGGAACCCCTCCCCCACGCCGGTACTGCGCATGCTCCTCCCGCCGAGCAACGGTCTCTCCTCAGTTCTTTCTCGTCCACCGTCGCGTACGGAAGGTTCTTTAGTTTGTTCCTCTCACTTTTGTGCTTGGCTTGCTGTTTTCACGTTTTTACGGACTTTTGGACTGTCTCTGACCTCTCTTTCGGACTCCCCCTTCGGCTTTGGTCTTTTCGGATTTTCGCAGTTTGGCGTTCTTCGTCTTATGTCCGCGCTCTTCAAGAAGTGCGTGTCCTGCGGGCGCAAGGTTGCCCTCAACGACAACCACAAGGAGTGTCTCTTCTGTTTGGGTGAGTCCCACAACATCCGGACTTGCCCAATTTGCCGGGATTTTACTCCCCAAACTCTCCGCAACCGGTCCGCGAGACTTAAGTCTTATTGTTGGGAACAGTCTCTGCGGGCGATAGACGAGACCTCCACTTCCAAGATGGCCGACAAGAAGACGACCACGCCATCGACGGTATCGGCGGCTGCCGTTCCGTCCACCTCGTCGGTATCGGGCTCGGTACCGGCGAAAACGCCGATCTCGGCGTTACCGAGGATCCCGAAGCTATCGGCGGCTGCCAAGTCAGCGAAAGGATCCTCGATGGCGAGGAAGGCTGAGGCTCCCCTGACGGAGACGCCTGCAAAAAAGCGCCCTGCTCTGGACGGAGGCAAGGGCAAGGAGAAGGAGAAGAAGAAGAAGGAGAAGAAGCGCTCCCCGGCTGGGGACGTTCAACCTCCTACTCCTCCTCCTACTCAGCAGCCTTCCAAAGGGCGAGGCGAGTCCGTCGATCTCTCGGAGGATGAGATCGAGGACGTTCCCCAACAGCGCCCGGACTCGCCTGTGGCAGACCCTCCAACCCTGGTGGAGGAGCGCCACCGCCCTCCTAGCCGTCGCAGGTCGGCCGACCTGCAGCAGAGAGAGCCCTCTGCTTCTCCGGAGCGGCCTTCGACCTCCTTCCGGTCCCGGTCCCGCTCTTCCGAGCGTCCGGTGGCCTCGCCGCCTCCTAGGGAGACAAGAGAGGAACAACCTCGCTCGTCTGCCTCCAGATACACCTCGGCGTCCTACGTGGCCAGGTACGCGAGGGAATCTGAATGGAGAGAGCGCCCGGCCTCTTATCGGTCACATTCACCATCGTACCGGGATCGGTACCATCGTGGCCCGAGTCGCTGGGAGACCTTCCGGAGGTCCCGGTCACCTCGTCGACAGCGCGAATCGCGCTCGCCTAGAGGGGACGAGGCTCGGTACCGTCGACGCCGAAGCCGATCTCCGTCGGACCGCCGCTCCTTCAGCCGCTCTCCCTCTCCTCGATATCATAGGGCGAGGGAGCCTTCACCTCGGTATCGGGCGATATCGCCACCTCCTAGGGTCACGGCAACGGCGACGCGCCCTACGGAGTCGGTGGTGACTGAGCGGGCTACGATGACGTCAGCCTGCCAGACTACCCCTGTCACCACTAAGAAGGTGAAGTCAGTAGTCAGCCAGCCCAAGCGGGACGCTGCTACTACCACCGCCCCGGCTGCAGAGAAGCCTAGGAAGGCAACACCTGTGGCGACTGCGAAGGAGCCGGAAAGCGAGCGGCGAGAGGACTCACCGACCTCAGAGTCGTACGACTCGAGTGCGGAATCAGAGGTGTCTGAGGCGGCCTCCCAGGAGTCTCCTCCGCTGGGATTCGGGGACCCGATCCCAGATTCTGCTCCAGAGGACGTCCACCAGTTCTCTGCGATGCTGCTCCGCATGGCTACTACCCTCGGCCTTAAGATCGCCGATGCGGAGCCGGAGGACGACGATCCAGCCTTCTCCGTCTTCGAGGAGAAGCGACCTGCCGCGGCCCCGCTGCCTCTCCTGCCCCGGGTATCCAGACTGGTGAAGGCCGCCTGGGATAGGCCGGCCTCGGCTCAGCCGATACCGCAGCGGTTGGAACACCTCTACAGGGTGCAGAAGGATAACGCCGGTTATCTCTTTAATCACCCTGCACCGAACTCTGTGGTGGTCAAGTCGGCACAGACGAAAGGCTCCGGCAGGCAACACACCACCCCGCCGGACAAAGAGGGCAGGAAGTTGGACGCCTATGCAAGAAGGTTCTATTCCGCCGCCTCCTTGCAGATCAGGCTGTCCAACACTCAGGCTTGCCTCGCGGCATACCTGAAAAAGGTGCTCGATCGCCTGCAACCGGCGATGGAGGCGGTACGACCTCTGCCAGGGCGTACCTACCAGAGTCTCGAGCCCAAACCCTGATCCGGGCTGCCGCTCACGCGCGTACGGCCCCGACATTATCTGCGAGAAGCGTCCAGCAGCTCTTGGGCTACATGACTGCGACGACCGCTGTGACATATCTCGCCAGGCTGAGAGCGAGACCTCTTCAACACTGGTTCGTCCGCATATTCGACCCCCTGCGAGACGAACAGACACTCCGACTGCAGCTGCCGGGAGACGTCCGCTCATCCCTCCGATGGTGGCAGTCGCGACGCAATCTCATGTCAGGGATGCCTTTCCAACAGCCGACACCGAAGGTGACGGTAACGACCGACGCCTCCCTGTATGGATGGGGTGCCCACTGCGGCGATCTCAGAGTCCGCGACAGATGGACCGACGACGAGACCGCTCTCCATATCAACGCGCTGGAGCTACTCGCCGTCTTGAAAGCGCTACGGGCGTTCCGCCACGTCGTAGCGGGGCGGACGGTCCTGGTTCTGACGGACAATACCACCGCCGTCTGTTACATCAACAGACAAGGAGGGACTCACTCCACAACCCTGCTCAACATTGCACTCGACTTGTGGGAATGGTGCATTCGCCTGCATACGCATCCCGTGGCAGTTCACCTGGCCGGGCAGGAGAACACCACGGCAGACGCCCTCAGCAGGGACACCTCATCCCATCACGAATGGTCTCTCTCCGGAGAGGCGTTCAGACTGATTCGGGACCGCTGGGGCGAACCATCGATCGACCTCTTCGCGACCAGGGAAAACGCGAAGTGTCGCCGATTCTGTTCCAGAGCGGGCCACGATCGTGCCTCCATCGGGGACGCTTTCCAGTTTCCGTGGACCGGGGAACTCCTCTACGCGTTCCCGCCGTTCCCGCTGCTCGGCCGGACGATATCGAAGATCCTCGCCGACCGAGCCGACGCGATCCTGGTAGCCCCGTACTGGCCGAGGCAACATTGGTTCGCACCCCTGCTACAAGCCACACGAGACGACCTGCTCCGGTTGCCACCAACACCGGACCTGCTCTCCCACTCCGGCGGCCGAGTCCTCCATCCGGACCTGCCACGCCTGGCCCTCCATGCCTGGAGGATATCGCACTAGACGATCCCATGCTCGGTACCGTCCTCGTCGCGGCCAGGAAGGAATCCACCCGTCGCAACTATCAATACAAGTGGCGACGCTTCCTGACCTTCGCTAACGAGAGGAGTGAGCCGGTATCGCCCGCGGGGCTCTCTACCGTCCTGCACTTCCTCCTGCACCTCCGGCAACAGGGTCTGGCGTTTCCATCCCTGAAGGTGTATCTTTCCGCGATCGTGGCATACCAACCGCCACGATCGGCTGCCTCGGCCTTCTTCAGGAACGATACCGTTAAGCGGTTCCTGAAAGGACTTCATCATCTCTACCCGCCGGTATCGCCGCCGCTACCGCCGTGGTCCCTCTCGCTGGTGCTCTCGCAGCTGACAAAGCCGCCCTTCGAGCCGATGGCGACCTCGGATGATAGGCTTCTCACCATGAAAACTGCCTTCTTGGTAGCGGTGACCTCAGCGAGGAGAGCGGGTGAGATCACAGCTCTTCGATCCGATGAGCCCTTCACGGTCTTCCACAGGGACAAGGTGGTCCTGAGACCTGACATCTCGTTCCTGCCTAAGGTGGTGTCCAGTTTCCATCTCAACCAGGACATCATCCTGCCTGCCTTCTTCCCGAACCCGACGACACCGTTGGAGCGGTCTCTCCACTCCCTGGACGTGCGTCGGGCCGTGGCCTTCTACATGGACAGGACTGCTTCCTTCCGACAGACGCCGCATCTCTTCGTTTGCTATGGGCGACGTCGGAAGGGCCTCAAAGTGTCCACCCAGCGCTTCTCCAAATGGGTGGTGAGGACTATTCAACTGGCGTATGAGCTCGCGAGGAAGCCTCCGCCAGTCCTGCTTCGAGCCCACTCCACCAGAGCGGTGGCTACTTCTGCGGCCCTCCTGCGAGGAGTTGACCTGCATGAACTCTGCCGTGTGGCGACCTGGTCCCAACCATCGACCTTCGTGCGCCACTACAGGCTCGACTGCCGGTCGCGCAGAGATGCCCGGTTTGGACGTGAGGTGTTGGCTTCCGTGCTGTAGGACCTGACCCGCCGTCCGACCGGTAAGCTACACAGTCTCCTAGTGTATGAAGGCACAGAGACCACGAAGAAGAAGAACAGGTTGCTTACCTGTAACTGTGGTTCTTCGAGTGGTCATCTGTGCCATCATACACACCCGCCCTTCCTCCCCTCTTTCTCAGGTCCCTGTAGGTTCTACGGCGGACGACAGAACTGAGGAGAGACCGTTGCTCGGCGGGAGGAGCATGCGCAGTACCGGCGTGGGGGAGGGGTTCCCGCCAAGCGAACAAGCTCTAGAAGTTTCCGAACGCTACCGCGCAGGCGCTAAAGCTCCTAGTGTATGATGGCACAGATGACCACTCGAAGAACCACAGTTACAGGTAAGCAACCTGTTCTTTTCTTCTTCAACATGAAGTCATCTACAGTGGCTCTGTGGGTAGAATCCTCTTGAGGCATTAGCACTAGTGCAACCACTGGTTATGCTAGCAGTTGTACTATTTAGACATTGTGTAAGGAGGTATCCAAAATAATCTTATGTAAGCTGTTTTCCCAGTGGTCCATAGGACAACAGTGCACAGGCCCAACTCTGCCCATGCTCTCAGAAACAGAAAAACTGTCAGAATGTCCACCGAACATTCTTTGAAATAGTTGCAAAGTTATCTGCCATGCTGCCTTGCCATCTCCTGTTGCTGCATCTGCCCACGTCAGTATGGTGGAGGAGCTTTGCACTCCACAGGCATTAAATGAGACCCTAGCTGCTGCTTGCTAAAATTTGTTTATTTGTTTAAATATGTATGTCCTGCTGTATATGATGAAATATCCAGGCTACAGTAAAATAAATTGAAAGTGTTTTAAGTGATTGAAAGTTTGGAAAAATAAAAATAATTTAGACAGATTAAAATACATTAAACAATTTAATGAGTTAAAAAAGTTTGTGATGTGCTGAAACTGATGCCATCACCATTCAGACCTCTAAAGAAAGGGCATTCCACATCTGTGCACCACAGCAGAAAAGGCTTTGTAAATGCTTTCTAAATAGGACTAGATATTGTCCAACTATGTGAACAGTACCTAGCCAGGATTGATTAATGCAAAATACACTTGAGTTTTCAAGTTCAGTTGAATAAGCCAAATATTGCTTTGACCAAATCCAAACCTTTCAGGAAGTACCAGAAAGCCCCCACAAAACCACCTGTCAGCATATAACATATATGCTTAACAAGATACCTAAGTCATTTGGTAAATTGTGGTTGAGTAATTCTTTTCTCCAAACACACATTAAGTGCTGATACTTATCTGACTTCCAAACTCTCCTTTAAGCTTCATGATGATAGAGTGTGTGTGTGTGTAGTGGTTGGAGATCGTGATTAAGGAGGAAAGATTCCAATGGCTTGAAGAAGCAAACTTCTGAGATAGGAAAATTGCTCAGGGTGATGATCTAGTCTGTCTTCATTCTGTGGAGGAGCTGAGAAAGAACTAGCAGGAAGAGAAGAGGTGGAGAAACATCCCTAAGAATATCAGTTTATGTCACAGAGGGGTTAGCATTGGTAGACCAGAAGGGAGGACGCTTTTTATCACTTGGATTATCTAACCTTATTACTATTGCCCTCTCTGAAGCATTCTTGACTCTTTAGTGTTAAGTGTGTTGCACTTCTAACACATGAAACCTAGCAGTTTAATTTCAAATACAGAATTTCCTGTGGCTTAACTGTTTAGACTCTACTGTTCCTTAGGATAGAAATAGGCAAATAATGGCCATATATCTAGTTTCCAAAAGTCTGCTGCTTAATCTTTAGTGGTGTTAATGAACTTGTCATGGGAATGCCTGTAACTTTTATCAAGATCTCCTATAAGGAGCTCATTAGAGGAAAAGATTCTTGACTATTTTGGCCCTTTCTACAGGATGTCATTGTCCCACATTGGGGATGGGAGAAGGATGGGACCTGGACAACTGTTCTGCATGACATCATCCAGGTCCCATCTTTGCATCCCCAAGTAGCAAATCATTGACGGTTCTCCCCATCAATGACCAGCAATCACATCACCCTCCCGCTGCCCACTGGCACTTACCTGAGCTGCAGGGGGTCACAAAGGCACTTACCTGAGCTGCAAGGGGTCACAAAGCACAAAGCTGTCTTTCCTGCCCCAGTGCAGCCTGGGATAGCACCCGGCTGCACTGCAGAAACAAGAGGCATGGCCATCGTACTTCCTACATTCCTACAGGCAGCCAGTGCAAAGGGGAGTGCTCCAGTCATGCTCCCCTCCCAGGAGAACCTCTACCGAGATCCCTGCAGGATACCGCCAGGATGAGATAGGATATAGAAAAGGCCTTTGTCTCCTTTTGTGGGGTCTGCCACAACAATATGTTACAGAAATCTGTACTTTTTTTGTTGAATGCAGTAAGGTACTGGTAATTTTTTTCCCAATCAGAGTAAATTTGGGGGAGTTGTATTGAAATTTATTATGGATATATGGATTTTATGTATGTAATTGAACTGTTTTTTTCTATCACATTTTATGTCTCAGTCTATTGTGGTATCTGTTGAATGGATCACTAAAAATTCAACCCTATAGAGCAGTGGTTCTCAACCTTCCTAATGCCGCGACCCTTTAATACAGTTCCTCATGTTGTGGTGACCTGCAACCATAAAATTATTTATTTATTATTTGCAACGCCCCCCCCCGGCAAAGGCCACCTCGCCGGCCAGGAATGGGGGGGTGGGCAGGGAGGGAAAGAGGAGCTGCGCGTCTCCCCCGGGGAAAAAACTCTGAGAACCCCCCGGGCTCTGCTTCTGCTTCGCTCTCATTTCCGCTGGGAGGGGGCAGTGTGGGAAAAGTTTCCAGAGTGTCGACCCTGGCTGGGGGGAGGAATCCCAGCGCCTTTGTCTTTTGCACCGAGCACAGCTCGCCCCCCAGAAAAGCGCTGCCTTGCAGCCCCCTGGCCCTTCCGCAGCACCCCTCTCCGTGGCGAGTGGGGCAGGGGCTGTGGCGAGGAGGGGGGCTGCCCCCCGTGATGCCGCCCCCCCAAGCTGGCCTGTCAGATGGGAGGTTCTCCCAGTAGCGGAGAAGGGGAGCGATTTCAGTCCCTTCTGAACAGGGGGCAGGAGGACATGAGTGTGTGACTTGCGCTTGTGCACCACCACTGAGGAGGGAATGGAGCCTAAGACCATTGGAAATACATATTTTCTGATGGTCTTAGGCGACCGCTGTGAAAGGGTCGTTCGACCCTCAAAGAGGTCACAACCCACAAGTTGAGAACCACTGCTATAGACGGGGAAAGAGAGGGATGTCAGAAAATGAGAGAAAGTAGAGGTGGATTGCTTTGATACTAAAGAATGTGTCAATTTCCCAGCCATTGCATTATACATTTTAGATCAAGTTGAAGCTCTTTTCAAAAAATGGTATTCTAAACATAGTGCAGGATAAGTCTATGTGATTACTATGTAGATTGCATCCATATTTATCTGTGTTCCTAGGTGGAGAAATGTATTAATTACTGCCACAAGAATATGAGCGCAATTGTAGCCACACCATGCAATATGAACTGCATCAATGCTAACCTCCTAACTCGCATCGCAGATCTTTTCACGCATAATGAACTGGAAGAGGTGAAGGACAAAAAGGATAAATTTAAGAGGTACTTTGAAGAGCAAACAAATTCTGTTCAGAATAACAGAACAATTGTTATCTGTCCTTTTGCCTCTCCATAACAGTGTCCAGATCAGAGCAGAAGTGATTGAGTGATCAATCAGCATGAATTCAAAATGTAGGTTTTGAACCTGAATTTAAAAGAGTTGGCTAATGATGGTTGCAATACCAGTGCAAAATTTTGGGAAATAACCCTCTGAGTTGTTGCAGCCAGAGGAGTGACAGAGGTGGGCTTGGCAAAACATTAATTTGCTGATGTACCCATGTCTGTTCCCTTTATTCGCTAAGGCCAAGTTCCCATGGGATTCTTCCGATTGGAAGTGGGGTAGGTCTCCTTTCATCCTGTAGCCTCCGTCCATCAGGAAAACTTGCTTTGGAGGGCTGAGAAAACCTTCCACAGCAACCTTTCAGACTGTATAGAGTTACAGGAGTGAGGAAATCTTGTCACGAGCACCAAATTGGATTTATGCTTAAGAGCATACACTGAAATACACTGAAATATAATCCAGCATACTTACCTAAATCCTTGTATTGTTGTAACAGTTTGATAGCTTCAGGCATTGTTTTTCATATGAACGAAAGTAGATGGAGTTCTTTGCTATTGTTAGTGGATTATGTTATGTTTTAAAGCTTTTTTATGCAATATTCAAATTATTTCTGAATAATTAAATGGGTTCAATTTTATAAATATTAGCAAACCACGTTTTATTGTAAAAAAAAAAAAAAACCCCTTTTAAATTCACCTTGTGAAAAGATCTTCTGGGTATGCCTTTCTTTTCCTTTTTTGTTTAACATTCAGCCAATAGGCACACTCAGGGTATCTTCACCAGCACCCATATGACCACTAAGACAAATAATTTGGTTCAGCAAGGCAGAATGAGACCTATAACTACTCAATTCAGATAACCATCTGGTAAGAATTAAAGACCAAGCAACTGAAAGATCAGTCAACAAAACAAAGTATAAATTGGTTGTTGTGGGTTTTCCGGGCTTTGAGGCCGTGTTCTGTTAGTATTTTCTCCTGATGTTTTGCCTGCATCTGTGGCTGGCATATTCAGAGGATCCTCTGAAGATGCCAGCCACAGATGTAGGTGAAACGTCAGGAGAAAATACTAATAGAACATGGCCTCAAAGTCCGGAAAACCCATAACAACCTATGGATTCCGGCTGTGAAAGCCTTTGACTTTACAAAGTATAGATTGTTAGTGATTTAGTTAGTTGCTTGTTTTTACAGTACATCTTTGCTTACTATTGACAGCAAACTTTTCTGTAAGAAGATAGAGCGATTATTTGATCCAGAATACCACAACCCAGATTCTAAAGGAAGTGCTGCAACCCTGTACAGGTAAAGAACTAGACATTTACCTGCCTTGCCTTCACATCTGAGTACTTTATATTTTGCATTTGTATGAGGGCAGTCTGAAATGGTATTTTTTTTTTGAACAGGTGCTGTTTATGTAAAAAACTTCTAATTAAGGACACTGAAAGAAGAATACCATGTGTTCCTGGAAAGATTAATGTAGATCAACATGGAAATATTATCTATGTCCACATAAGGTGCTTCATAAATTCATTTGTGACAGATCTTCAGAATGTGTGGTTGTAGACTCCTTTTGCCGCGGTTGTTGTTATGTCCCTTCAGGTCATTTCTGACACACAGCAACTCTAAGGCAAACCTGTCATAGGGTTTTCTTCCCAAGATTTGTTCAGAAGGGGTTTGCTTTGTCTGTTGCTGAGAAAGTGTGATTTGCCCAAGGGCATCCAATGAGTTTCCATGACTGAGCAGGGATTTGAACCCTGTTCTCCAGTGTTGTAGTTCAGTGCTTCAAACTACCATGGTTTGCCTACCGTGTGCTATGGAAGGCTTTTAAAATACAAACAGCTCCTGTTCATTGGTCTGGGTTTCAACCCAGGGCCCAGCTAGGCATCACTGATGTTTTTAAAAGGTTGAGTGCCCTGAAGAGCTTAATTTGTTTGTTTATACCTTTCTCTCAATGAAGGGAGCCAAAGCATCTAAAATAAAATACAGCTAAAAAGCAATTATAATGAAAACCCACTAAAACAATTAAATAAGCTATCTTGTAAAAACCACACTTTGATCTGCCTGACTATTCACTGATCTTTGCCTACAGAGATAAATCTTGGGATGTCCATGAATACTTACTGAGTCTTTTTGAAGAATTAAAATCTTGGCGAGACGTATACTGGCGCCTTTGGGGAACAATCAATTGGTTGACGTGTTCACGATGTAATCAAGTGAGTGTTTGGGAGTCTTTTCTACCACTCTTGGCTGTCATATGGTTTATAAAGTCGTAGCTTTCAAATTTTGCACTTTCTTAGGGACATTCTGGGAAGGGATGAATGAGAGATAAATCAACTTCTGCTGATTTGATATGGTGTACCATTCCAAGAATGCTCCCACAATAATTTCAACTTCAGCAATACTACATTCTTCAAGCTGTAAGAGTTATTTTATTCAATTTACAGTGCTCTCTCTTAGAGTGTGACCTTAGCACACACAAATCTGAGGTGATGCGAAGTGACATGTCCCTTATCATTAATGGATGCAGTGAGCATGCGCCCGTGTTGCCACAGTTGTGCGCACATTGCATCCTTGAAGATAATGGGACTTGAGCATTTACTTTTTTGTTTTATGTTGGGGTTCCTGGAATGGAGCCCCCACATATACAGAGGAGGCACTGTATGTCCTACTTTTTTCTGCCACAGGACCCAAGGAGAAAGGCAATTTATGGTTTACATTATGGTAACCTATACATCATAGTGTTCAGACACTGACGAGAAGACACATCTGTGGATTGGCATACTGTAAACTTTTTTTTAATAATCAGAGGTTGACTTTGCAATTGGTGGTGGCAGTCATGTTTTGTTTCATTTTCCTTGCAGACCTTCCTATGCACTGAATTCTCACATTGCCAATACCACCCTCAACCGGTGCTCTACCCTGGCATAGCAAGTTCTCTTGGTTCCACTGGAACTGGAGTGTATCCCTGCTGTAATCAAAAGGTTCTCAGATTTGATCCTGCACCCCTTCCAAAAGTATGTATATAGGATAAAATGTGAAAGTTTTGCTGCTTCTTCTGCTCAGTGCTCAATTAAGTTTAAACCTAATGAAATTGTGTGTGTCCTGCCAGATGAATAAGCTTGAATAGCTCCAAGCAGTATGCACACTTAAGGCATTCCAGCCAGCTGCAGATGTAGCACTTCATGGTTAAGCATTTAATCCAAATACTGAAAAGTAAGATGGGCTACAGAGTAGAATCTGCAGCCATGGTTTGAAATGGCTTTGTAAATTTTGGTTTGTATTTAACCACATTTTGTATCTTTGCCTACATTAGACAAGTACCTTGTTTAACCTGGTATCGCTCTCCTATTTTCCTTTTAAACTCAAAGGGATGTAAAGTAAGGGACCACATGATTGGGTTGCCTGCTGGTGGAGAAGGTGGAGATGCTGTGCCCTATCAGACTGCTAAAATACTGAATGATCTGATTCAGCACAGGAATGTCATTGTTGTGCCTTTTTCAAAAGACCCAAACAGGTAAGAATATACCATATTTGTCAGCATATTAGACACACCGGCATATAAAATGCACCATATTTTCAGACTGTATTCTTTAGGAAGAAATATTTTAGTACTCTGTCCCCCATTCCTGTCGTTTCTGCCTGTGTCGGGGGGACCTCCTGCCCAGGCAGAAAGAACAGTAAAGGGTGTGTTTTGTGTGTGTGTAAAAAGCTCCTTTCTCCCTGTTCCTGTTGTCTCTGACTCATGAGGAGATCTCCCTGCCCAGGCAGAAAGAACAGGAAGTGGTGTGTGTGTGTGTGTAAAAAAGCTCATTTCTTCCACACACACCCCCCGTTCCTGTTGTCTCTGCCCTGATGAGGAGCATTCCCCACCAAGCAAAAAGGAATAAAAAAGTGCTTTTCCTTTCTTTTTTACTCAGGCTGAGACTTCTCCCCACCCAGGCACTTGCACAAGCACTCCTTACATCCCCCTCACCTTCCTATGTCCCAGCAGGAGTTACTGTGTTTTCTGGTGTATAAGACGCACCCCATTTTCAGATGGCATTTTTTGGGGGGAAAGAGTGCATCTTACACACCGGCGAGTACGGTAGATGTGTTCTTACATTTTTTCTGGGCAAAGTAATTCCCAGAGACTCTGTCACTTGTATCGGCTTCTCTGGAATCCAAACACTTACAGTCCCTGATGTACCTAAATGTTTCTTTTTGCCAGTGATTCTGGAATTGGACTGAATGATGAGAAGGGTATTGAGTGTGATGTGCTCTTGGAGCCAAATTCACCATGGGGTCCCAAAACAGGAGAGATCAATGCTGTGAGTTGTATTTCCTGCTTTTATTCTTGATTACCATTTAGTTATAGATTGGAATAGTGTCTGGGAATAGCTCAGACGTAATGCTTTCTTTAGGAGGCGGTTTGGAAACCTGTGACCTGTCAGTTATGTATGATTTTCAGCTTCCATTATCTCCAGCCACTATCTCCAATGATAGAATGGTTGGGGTTGTAGTCAAACAACATACAGAAAGATCACATGTTCCACATCCCTGCTGTAAGTTGTTGTTACTGGTATGTACCTTCAAGTCATCTCCGACTTGTGGCAACCCTATCCTGGGTTTTCTTGGCAAGATTTCTTCAGAGAGAGTTTTCCAGTTCCCTCCTCTGAGGCTGAGAGAGTGTGGCATGCCCAAAGTGGTAGTGGATTTCCTTGGTCTCCCAGAGTAGTAGTCCAGCACTCAAACTGTTAATGAAACACTGGCTTTGTCCCTACTGTAAGAGGTCTCTGAAGTATATCTTCAGGGAATCCCATGTGTGTAAGAACTGATGCTGTCTTAATGGAAAATAACGAGCTAAAATCTTCCGTATACTGTGTGTATGGGTTTCTAATTCTGATCACCTGTGTTTCTTCACTCAAACAAAAGTCAAAGATATTAAGAATGTCTTTTAATGAAAGTTAGATTTTGAAACACTTCCAGAGAAGGAAAAAAAAATCCAAGGCCTGAATCTTTCAGATATGCTAGTTTGGCTCCTGTATAACAAACTCTTGACTTTGTCTTACTGTACTAAGCCAACTGCTCTGTCTCTTTTCCCACTTCATTCACTCCTTGCTCAGAAGCCATCGTTTCCTGTCCTGGATGTAACAGCCAATAGTTGTTTCCATGCTAATGAAAGCAATTCATCCAAGTGGATTGTCTAGGGCAGTGGCTCCAAACCTATGGCTGTCCAGACGTTTGGATGTCAACTCCCAGAAGTCCCAACTAGCATAGCCAGTGGTCAAAGATTCTGGGAAAGAAGTCCAAAATATTTGGAGGATGAAATGAAGCCTGAGTTTTATCTGTTAAATATGCTAGGGCAACAAAGAGAAATAAGATGTCATCAGAAGATATTGTTATATCTGATAACTGCTGCAAGACTGATACATGTGCAATATTGGAAAGAAAGGAAATATGTTGATATAGAAAATGGAAATTAAAGGTCCTGGATATGGTAGAGGCAAAAAATAAACCTATCCAGAACTTTGAAAGGGAATGGAGAGAAGTTTTGAATTGGTTAAAGACATAGAATAAGAAAGGGAAAGGAACAAAGAAAGATGTAAGCAATGCAATGTAACAGTGTAATAAGGTAATGTAACAAAACAAACATAAGGAAATGTAACAATGTAATGTAATAAGGTAATACAACAAAGCAACACTGTAGTGATGTAAGATGTAACAATGCAAGATCATCTTTGAGTAAGTAGTAACTATGTATGAAAGGAATGAAAACAAGCAGATTCAACTGGAAAATAAGCTGGGAAGTGGGGAGGTTTTTTTTTTACTTGTAATTATAAATTTCAATAAAAATATATTCAAAATATTTGGAGGACCAGTTGAGAAACACAGCTTTGACCAGTTGAGAAACACACTTAAAAAGCATGGCAAGGGAACGCAGGGAAAGCATGAGTGCAAAGCTTGTTTGTGTAATTACAAACCATAGTTTTAGCACTGCCTGTGAACAAATTCTTTGTGTATTGTAACAGCTCTAAGCTGGATCCTAATACTGGAAATGTGATGAAATTATGGGCACAGCAGTCCCTTGTGTATCCTGCACCCTGACCATTTTGTGGTTTGTGTGCCACATGGCTAACTTTGTCAAAACAGTTAGTGGCAGATTATTTGTTTGACTCTTCTAATTAAATAGGATGAAGCAGGGCAAAGGACAATAGCACCACCTTTAAAACTAGCTGGTTTCTGCTTTAGCTGTAGCTTTCATGGATATAAACTCACTTCTTCAGATGCAGTACAAAGTGATATTGAAGCCTCAGGTTATAAAGCAACTGTGGGAGTGGAGTGGAATGTAATATAAAAGGATAAAGAAAGATGCAAATCATGACCCTCACGCTGAATTTTCAAGGGGCTACATAGGGTGATACCGAACTTTCAGACCTTTACAATCTACTTATCAAAATTCAGTTTCCTTGGTTTCAAAACCTTATATGAGATTATTCCTTTTGTTACACATGCAATAGTGAAGACTTTTGTATTAACATAGGTAGTGTGCTGTGAAGCCATTGTCTTTGTTCATGCCTGTGTCAATGAACGGGAATTTGTGAATATAATTCATTTCATCTGTTTCTCTTTCATTCCATCCATGCCTCTCCTACAACTGTTTAAATATGCTTTATAACCTGTGACTTTAATATCACTCTGTAGTGCATGTGAAGAAGTGGGTTTATATCCCCAAAAGCTCTTGCTAAAATAAAAAGTTATAAAGATGCTGCTATATTCTACTTCTTTCTTTTGCCTCTCTTCCTCCTTTTTACACTGCAAGAAACTAAAATGGCTGTTTCTTCAAAAATGTGTAGTTAAAGAATAACTGAATATGTCAGTAGGCCCCAAAAATCCCTTTTTTACATGTAAATTACTTTTCACACCTCCTTTTGTTGTACAGAAAGGTTACAATTGCCACGTCAGTTGCCATGTCTCTAATGCTTTTGCTCCTGTCAGCTTTCTCTTTCTTGCTTTTTTCCCCCCAGTTCCTTTCTCTGAAGAACTGGACTCTTCAGCTGGTATGTTTATTCCAATTGCCCTATGTCTTATATAGTCACATTTTATGCATTTCAAATATTCTCTGTGCTGTTGAATCGCTTGTGTTACTTTATTGGTAGTTCTTTGATGGTCATATTTGGCACAGCAGCTCACGCAGTCATATGTGTTTGGATCTCAAGGGTGTTATCTCAGATGTTGTAGGTGTTTTTGTGCACTTAGTGCAATGAAATAGCACTAGATAATAGCACATAGATAAGAATGTGCAGCCGGTCTTAAAAAAAACAGAAAAAAATATTGTTGCAGAGCTTGAAAAATTATTACAGTTGTAGGCACCAAAAGTAATTTTTCCAAAAGAGGTTGCAGACACAGCTCTTTTATTTGCTTTTGCCTGGAGATGCTTGGGATCAAATTGCTGCCCTCCCCACCTCTGTGACCACAGACTAGTGGACTCTTGTAGTATGTGCGCATTTGGAGAGGGGTCTGTATTGAAAAGAGAGAGTAATTTTAGCACTTCTAGGCTTTCCTCAAAATGCCTACTATAAAAGGTGATTCTGGGTTTTCTGTATGCATGGAGGGAGGGGAACGAGGAGAGAACAAAATGTGGATTTTTAAAGGGGAAAATGTTATTTCTTTTACTTTTTCTCTCATAGAAACAACAATTGCTGCTTTCAGAAGATGAGGAATACACTACTGGCTCAGAGGTCACAGAAGATGAAGTAGGCGATGAAGAGGAAGTGTACAAGAAGCCAGGTATAGCCTTTCTTCTCTGTGATGCTCTGGTTGCTCTCTGTTAGTGTTTGGGAATCAGCTCAGTTGAAAATTATGCTCTGTCACAAGTTAGTTTAGGCCAAGAGTGGACAACGTACAGAGTGTATGTGGCCCTAGGGCCATTTTCATGGCTTCCAGAGGCACTTAAAAAGAAAAGTGCCCCTAAATTCCCTCTGGGGGTATTGGGTGTTTTTACCAAATTTTTGGCCTCCTTGGGAGGCCTTCTTCAAAAGAGGAAGTGACTGTTTTAGAGGACTGCCGAGTTCTCCAGAGTCTCCTGGGCACCCCCATCCTCCTACAGTTGCCCACCCCACATTTAAGTTCTAAGATTTTGATATGCCTAATGAGCAATATTGAATTAAGACGTCAAGTGGAAGCACTTCTTACCCCCTATGGTTCCACTCATCCTGTAAGTTCCCATAAATCTCCTGATTTACTCTGCATTGTGTTACTGAGGAGGGAAAAAGAACAGCTTAAACATCCATTGAATGTTGTGTGTTTTGAGTGTGATGAACACGGGAAGGGGATTGTCCGAGATAAGACGTTGATGTGTGTGCATGCATGTGCCTTCAGGTTGCCTGTTAACCCCATGAATTTCATAGTATTTTCTTAGGCAAGAAATACTCAGATGGTTTTGCTAATTCCTTCCTGTGATATATAACTTATAGCACCTGGTATTCCTTAATGGTGTCCCATTAAGCAGGCTGGCCCCACTTAGGTTCCAAGATCAGACAGGATCTGATGCCTACATATTAAATCTTTCTAATTAGCAGGAAGAAAAGAAAGGCCAAAGAAATTTATCAAACATCCAAAGAAGCAAGTGTCTTCACCCAGTGTTCAAAAGAAGGATAAGACATTGGAGAAGGTAAGTCTAAGAAATTGGTTGGGCAGCCCCAGTGCTGGACTGGAACATTCAAAGGTTGAAGGGATCTGACATTTCCTAAACCCTACTGGGCTCCATCTGGCAGGACAAGAAGTGAAGGAGGAAGGTAACTTAGACTAGCCCAGTAGCAGTTTGCATGTGTGCCCTTGTTGGAGTGGAAAGCTGTGTATTTCAAACCTTCCTCAGTTCACTCGCTGTTACTCCCCTGATGTGAGAGTAGTGAGATCCACAATTTGCAGATGCAGGAAGGACCCATGATCAGATCTTTCCCTTCAGTGTCAGAACTTTGTCCCTGACTCAAGATTGTAGCCTTAATAAACTTAGGTAGGACAGAGCTTTGACTTCTTTCTTGGACCTTTGCTACTTCAATGATACAACAGAGGCATCAGTTTGGTTTTTCTGCCTAATCCTGAAAATTAGGTTGTATGAGTTGAGAGCACAAGAGGATGTTCTTCAAACTTGGTTGTGGTTATCTCTTTGATTTGAGTGAGGTAATATACCCATAACTAATTAGGCCTGCTTCCAGTCCGATGTCTTACATGACTGCTGTTTTTGACAGAATATTAAGTAAAACTTTGTAACCACTGAACAAACTACTCTGCTTTAATTTTTGCTCTGAATATTGGTGCCTCAAGAAGAATCCTTTGTAATTTGACAGTTTGCAGATTCTAATTGTGTAAAATTGGTCCAAGAAACCTCAGATTATAATTTTCTTCCTGTTGTGTGTTTCTATTTCATTTGACAGTCTAACTCTCGCGATGCCTCTCCTTTTGTGTGAGTATTTCTACTAAAGGCTTGAGAAAACACCATGAGGATGGGAGATAATGTGACTTTAAAACATTTTAGATAATGTAAGAAGTCAAGAAATACATAGGGATAGATCTCTCAAGTTCCTGTTTTCCCTGATGGCTGCTTTGAAGCTATAAATGTTAGTTTTTTAAAATTCAAATTGCACCTCGGTCAAGATCCAGTAATAGCGGTTGGCAGAAAGCAGATCTCAACCAGTCTACTTGTGCTGTTGTTGAGGGTGGTTGCAAGGAGGCAAAATAGCTCTGTTTTCTTTTCTGGGTATACAAACCCAGCTGGAGCACAGTTCCTGTCTCCCCCTGCCACTGAATTGCTATGCATCCAGGCACTTCCCAGCTATCCTTACACACACAGTAGAGGAGATGAACTAGGTGTTGCTCTTTGAGAAGAGCAAAAACTGCTTTTCTTTTCTGGTTGCCAAACACAGCTGGCTGGTACCTGTTCACACATGTGTGGCCAATCAGTGCTTGGGGAGGGGGAGAGCTCTGCCTGGTGCAAAAGTGCTGCCCAAAGAGGGATAGAATAAAAGTATTTATGATGGCATAACTAGAAGTTACATCAGTTTAAGCCACCTGCAGGATTCTGGCTTTTCTGTTCTCCTGAAGACTAAATGGAAATCCAGAGCAGTCACTGAAACACTGACTAAAAGTTACCTCCAGGGAGAATTCCTTCTTCCTTTTCTCTGGTCTGGTTCACGCTTAGCCATCATTTTGCTGCTACAGAAATGAAACGTACACAGCCTCTTCCTTTTTCATTTGTTCAGTTGTGTGTTCCTTGCTTAGCAGAAGGCACAGTTAGCCAATTAACATCCGAACTAGCAAATTATAGCTTGCCTCTTTCCTTTCTGGGTAGGAGTGTGAGCCAGATTCAGACAGTGGTGGTGGTGATGACTAATTTCATGGTTTTCCAGTCTACTGGGTGTTGTCAACTAAATTTTATACCATCAGAGATTTGGAATCTATCCAAGAATCTAGGAGTCAGTGAGATATCGTCAGACAATGTGGTACATTCCAAGAAGTGTCACTTTTTGTAACTGTATTATTGTGATCCTATATATGGCAATTTCATTTAGGCATTTTGTCAGTTGCTTTGGAATTTCTTCCAGAGCACTTATTTCCACTGGAACCACTGTTACTGCTCTTATTGTTATTGTTTATATTTCACCTTTTCCCCCAAACCAGAACCCAAGGCAGCTAGTAATTAGTTTTCTTGGTTTGGATGGAGACCTGAAGCCTCATCTTGCTTTAAAAGCTGTGGAATACCAAACTGAGCATTGCAGGGATGGAGAGAGCAGAGTGCATGAAACAACACACTCTCTAAATTGAGTTGTTTCTACAGCTCAGCATTATCTATGCTGGCAAGAGCTGATGGAGACTTGCAGACTTGAGAAGACCAAAAAAATGCCCATGCCTGCTTTATTGTGGCAGCTTACAACTGAGCCAAACTTTTGCCCAGTTTCCAGAGGTTCTTGGAGTCAGTGTGAAGGCAGCTTCAAGTGTGCACAGCAATCAGTTGTGCTCATGTGAATAGTGCATGACTTCCCATAGAGGAAAATAGCATTGATCACCTTCACTTGAGTGTTATTTCTCATGGCTTCTTCCCTTTTTAATTAGTGTGAGTGCACAGCAGAGTAAGTGGGATGCTTCCAGATCACTACGATTCAATCAAGACACTCAACGAGAAGAAGGTAAGTTGCTCTCTTTAAAATATTTGCCTTGCTTGTGCAGTATTGTTGCACAGAATAAATAAATTTGTTTTCCACAACTCTTCACATGGTCAAATGTCCAGGATTTCATGGGACAAAAGACTAAATACGTTACTGTATTTCCCTCGCTCCCTGTTTACATTTTAATTTGCTACTTCTCTAACATGTCTGAATGCTCCAAGGACACAAACTTGTCAAGGTAAATTGAACTGCTTGTTATGCTCCTTGATGCGCATACCCACAGGTACCACACATACACACACACACTTAATTCCACTGCAGGCAAATTGTTCTAGTTCATGTTGCTTCCCCATACCCTAAAAAGACCTTGTTAAGCAAAAAAATCTGAGTTCATAGCATACTTTGTAATTCTCAGCCTATTTTTAACAAAAAGGTAAGCTGTTTCACAGTTACTCCTTTTTCGATGAAAGGTTGTAATAAGGATATTGGGTGGAGGTGAGCCTGTCTGTTACAGAGTAATGGGTAGATCTCTCCGCCTTGCATTCCGAGAGTGATGTTACAATAGTACAAAATGGTCTCTATTGCTATTCCATTCTTTGAAGAGTTAAAGGGACTTTCTACAACATACAGGTTTATCCCCATATACCAGCAGCTCAAGGCAGGAGTCTGCAATTCTTTTCAGTTAGGAACATTAACTCTCCTCTCCTCCAGTTTTTAATTTAATGGGAAAGACTCCTGCCTTGAGCTGTTGGTGCATGATTTTAAATCCATATTTTGTGGATTGCTTCTCGAGTTATCCAGGAATAACTATTCACAGTAAGTCCATCCTCTCTCTCTAAAATCTCTCTTTTTTTCAGATCAGCGGAGGATGGCCGAGATAACAGGACACTTAATCAAAATGAGACTGGGGGAACTTGATCGGACAAGATCGAAGGAAAACAAAGAAGTGAGCTTCATGGTTGTGCTACCATTAATATAATGACATGGATTTGGCTTGGCCACTGACCCCCTTCAGCTTATTCCTATGAGGAAGATGTGTTAACCTGTTCTAATCCACAGATCCTCAAGCTGGGTTCCAGTAATATGCTCAAAAACTGGATTGTTAGTGTGTTTTCTCTGCTCCTTCTTTCCCTTCAGCGCCAAAGGATCTTTTTCCAGGAGACAGTGTCAGGCAGGTGCTGGCAGCAGATCTCCTTGGAATCACACGCCCTTCATAGTAAATTGGCAATGGCTAAGGGTGTGTTGAGAGGGTGTCTGTGCAGAGATGTTAACGACTCTAATCCTAACACTGTCATCTTTTGCATACCAGGTTAAAACATTTGTCTGTTGCCAGCATTTGATGGGATGGGATTGATCAATTTGAAAACATGCACTGTAGACCAGTTGACTAGCTCTATAATTCGTTCTTGTGAGGTGGAGGGTTATTGCTTTGTATTATTCATATATATATACACACACACACTATATAAAAGTCAAAGTTTGTGAGTGATCTTGTCTGTTTGTCTCTGTCAAGCAGGCGCTGACCTCATATGATTGGCTGGCTGTGAGGATTCCATAGAATCCTGGGGTTGGCAGTTCAGGGAGGGGCCTTTAGAATTGTCAGCCAGAGAGCTCTGAATAGGCTCCATGTTTGCCCTGGAGATGCCTAGCAGCAAGTCCCCTCATGAACCCAACCTCTGTATGTTAACAACTCAGAATAGAAACTGGATTGGGGAATATGAGCAAAAGTTACAGGTACTGGACAACATAGTTTGGGGAATTAGAGACACAGGGTCTCAAATTTCAACTGGATCTAAACTCCTAAGACAAAGTAATTCCTAAGGTATTTCTAACAAGAGTTACTTATGAGAAAATAAAATCCTGGGCAACGCTGGGTAAATACACTAGTCTAATATAGAAAAGTCAAAGTTTGTTTGTCTATGTCAGGCGAAGACCTCATATGATTGGCTGCCTAAGAAGATTCTGTGGAATCTTGGGGTTTGCAGTTTACGGAGGGGCCTTTAGAATTCTCAGCCAGAGAGCTCTTGGACTTCAGTCAACTATGCCTGTCTTAAATAGGCTGGTTGCTATGGCGATGAGGCCTAGCAGCAAGGAGGAGGGTAGTGTATTCCCTCAGGGACTCAACCTGTGTATGTTAATAACTCTGAGTACAAATTGGATTAGGGAATATGGGGAAAATTAGAGGTACTGGACAAGACATTTCATGGAATTAGAGACACAAGATCTCAAATATTTCTGACAAGTATTACCTGTGAGAAAATAAAATCCTGGGCAACACTGGGTATATACACTAGCATGTGTGTGTGTGACTCTGTGTGACACCTAGATATTTTCTGAAGAAATAGATTGGACAATAATAATAATGTATAAATGACCCCTATCTTCCATTGTTTTTTGTGACTTGCAGTCTGCGGCTGGAATTTATGCCAGGCTTGAAGCTCAGATCAGAGCAGCAGCCCAAGTTAACACTCGGCAGAACAATTCAGAAAAAAATACAAGGTAAACTTTTCTTGTATTTCAAGGGAAGAGGAGAGAAACAAAACTTTTCTGATTTGTTTAGAGGTGGAATCCACAAAGTATGGGCTGCACCCCTTCATTGCCCAAAGAAAAGCATAGGAAGTATGTGACTTAGTCACTTATTTTTTAAAAAATACAAACAAATAGAAGAAAATATCTTTTTTGCCTCTGTTCATTCAGAATTTGCTTTCTTTGATGGGCCCCAATAGTAAAAAGAAGCAAAGGCAAGTTTTAAAAAAGAATTTTCTCAGATCTCACAGGACAGCTGTTGGCTCTTCTCAGTAGCTCAGTCTTCCACAAAAAGAACGCATGCATATATTGGTGCCATCAGAATAGTTACCACTTGGGAGAGTTTTTCAGGAATTTATGCAACATTTTTTGTAGTTAGATAGCAATGAGAGGACTTGCATTCTATCCAGTTCCTTGGATATCTGAACAAGTTTGTAATCAGTCAGTCACTGGTTCCAGATAGAAACTGTTCATCTTTCAAGTAGTGCTTCCAAAGAACAATTTTCTGGTCTCAATAGAAGCCTGTCCTCATGTGCTAATTGTCCTGAAATGCTGGAGAGGCCATCATTTCACTTGTGACCACAGCCTTTTTCAATTCAGCACTCTGAATTGGTTCCTAGACTTTCTTCCATTGCCTGTCCTCCTTTATAAAGAGGCAGGGCTTCTGTTCTAAAGAACAACAAGGATGCTTCTGTTAGTTGTGGCCCCTCATGTTCAGTGTGCGCAAAATGTGGAGCACACTTTCTCAATAGAAATCTCCATGTCTATGTGAAAAGATTCTTCATCCATGAGTTTTCCAACAGGTTCCTCATCACTTAAGTCAGTAGGTGTCAGCATATTAGCCTTAGCAGCTAATCACAAATTCCCTTGCTTCTTCTCCATTGTGGGGTCTCAGCCAGGTTCTCAAGGCGTGAAATCCCCCTTTGAATTCATAAAACTATTCTTCTGCAACTGTTATATAACGTGGTTGTGGAGGCAATTGTGTCAGCAAGAAGAGTGTTGGAATCATTGAACATTTCAGGATCTCTGCATATTTCATAAAGACTGATCTCTCTTTTTGGATCTTTCCTTTATTTCTAAAGCCTTGCTGCTTTTGACATTTCTCAAGGACTAATATTTCCTTCTGTCCAACACCTATCCACTGATCAGAAATGTTTTGGCACTAACAGAGCTCTCAAAGTGTTTATTCTCAGGTGGGCTGAACTACAACCATTGAGATATTCCATTGCATCAGCTGATCAAGGCAAGAGACCAAAATTCCAAATCTGTTTAAACCTTTGCATGGAGTCAACAGGAGAAACTCTAAAAGAATGAAAAATTTTGGTTTCAAAGGAGGACAGGGAAGTTCTCCATGCCCAGTGGAATAAAATAAAAAGCGGCCAGACGAAGAGATTAATACCAAAACTGCTGAATTAGCTGCAAGTGTGTAAGCTACAGAGCAGGACATTATAAAGAAAATTGGTTCAGCCATTCAGTTGGATGTTGAGTAGCATACCTCTAAATAGGCATCAGACTCTGGCCTGAGGAAAATTTTTCTAACACCTAGTGAGAGCAATACATAAGGAGGGTCCCCTCATCAGTGCATGGATTCAAAAGCCATGCAGTAAAACCAAAAATAATTACCTTGGAAAAGTCTTTAAAAGTTAACAAAATAGGCAATAGACTTGCCAGTATTGTCTCCCCAGAGGGAGAAAGGAATATTTGGCAATTTAAGTTCAATTGCACTTTCTGATTGAATTGAATTATTCTAGGCAGAAGAGAGGGGCAGAAACTAAGTTCTTACCCACCCAGGGAAGACTGCATCTTCTATTGTGCAGATGCATGTTGTGAGTGACAGCCAGAGTACAGGCACTGAAGTGTCAGTGAATGCCAAAGCAAAAAAAATTCTCTTTAAACCGAAGCCATGCAGCTGAGACTCAGGAAGAGTTTTTGAAATATCTGGCTATGATGGTCTTCCACACTTAGCGTTAGGTACCGGCTTGCAGTCCAGTTAATGCCTAGCCAGTAGAGTTTAATGATGCAGATCAGCAACAACATCCTAATATCTCTACAATAAAGAGCATAATTAAAGAATGAATCATGAATTCGTTGTTATGGATTTTGAAGAATGATTCAAAATACTTTCAGTGATTCAAATATATAAGCCACAATGAATTTGAATAACATGATTAGTTTAGTGAGTTTAGAACATGTGTGGGGAAGCAGGTGAAAAATCTGATGGACAGGAGGTTTCTCATGAGCAACAGTTAAAAAAGAGGAGATGAGAAAAATGGAATTGGTAGATTTAATGCGTTTGATGAAAGTTCCTTTTGAGCCACTTTGTGAGGCATCCCTGAGGTTAATGACTTTCAAAGTGTCATTTCTTGTAGCAGTTACATCAGCGAGAAGGTTATTGGAAATGGCTTCTCTGTCAGCAAACTCTAACTTGTGCAGGCTTGAAAAAGACAAATTATCTTTGACAATTCATCCCTTGTTTCTTCCCAAGTGTGTGCTGCACACAAGTACGAGTCAGACATTAGAACTACCATATAGCTCTATTTACCTGTGCTGCAGTTACTCCTGCATTCTGAGAACAGAGCATTAAAAAGGTCAGTGGCCACAACAACAGCATTAAGAGTAATATCTTCATTGAATGAAGTATGTAAAGCAGCTGGATGGAAGGGACCGTCAACATTTATTGTACATTACAAAGTGGACTAATTCAAGTCAGGGCAGCTAGCCTTTGGGCAGATGGTTATACAAGAAGTGGTTAATGAAACAGGCAGCCACTCCTTCACATAAAAGGTTCATGTTGGTATATCCCAATGGTTGTGGATTTTTCCTTCAGCCCTCCAGAAAATGAGAGGCTGATATCTACCATGAATGATCAGTCTAGGAATGCTGAAGGAGCAATCCACTCCCACCTTTGGCTGCAATAATTAATTAATATACACGAATTCACTTTACTCTGACTCTTTCTATGAATAACATTTAAGGATGAAAGCACGCAAGGCTGTGTTCAAAACTGAAGGGAAGAGAGAAGCAGGCAATGGTTTAAATGGATTTGGAATGTTGGTCTCCTGCCTTGATCATCTGGCACAAGAGAATATCCCAATGACTGTGGATTCAGCCTTCTGAGAATAATCATTCACAGTAGGTATCAGCCTCTCATTCATGGCTTGTGGACTCCTTGGCCATTGTTGAGTGTAACATGAACATTCTGCAGCTGGAGCTATAGTCCCCCTCTCATCACCTCCAAGACTCATAATTTCTTGCAATAGCGGTGCCTCCACAGCCATTCAGTGGCTGCTGAGGTCAGTCAGAGAATAATATGGCTATGTCCACATAGTGGACACAGAACAATGACATCATCCTGAGATCTGGCAGTTTTATCTGACAATACCTCTCTAATCCAGGGTCTATCACATTACCTGACAATACCTCACTGATTCCTAAATTCTCAGATAGATTCTGGACTAGTGGTGGTCCAAAACTCCAGTCAGTAACACCAAGGAGGGTGAGATGATGATGTTATCATCATTGTCAGCATTTATATCACCTCTTCCCCAAAACCTCCTGGTTTTGGGACATCAGAGCAGAAATTCAAGGTGGCTAGAATGAATCTTTGGATAGGAACTCAGTATTTCGGTCTTGATCATTTTCTCATCAAAATTCCATTGTCTCACAAAGATTTGGTGGAGGAGCAAACTTTGTAGAACATCCCAAACCCCAATACATGTCCCCTCTTAATAAGAGTCCAAGTTATTGGTTTTATTGTGGAAAAGTTATTACCCATTCTTTGCACTAAATATGGATTGCTTGCTTGCTTTAATTGATCCTAAAAGTTAACTGCTAGCTGGTGGGGCAAAGCATGCTCAGTTCTATAGTGTTCCAGAGCAGACAATGAGAGAATCTCAGTTCTTCTTCGTGGTCTCTGTGCCTTCATACACTAGGAGCTTTAGCGCCTGCGCGGTAGCGTTCGGAAACTTCTAGAGCTTGTTTGCTTGGCGGGAACCCCTCCCCCACGCCGGTACTGCGCATGCTCCTCCCGCCGAGCAACGGTCTCTCCTCAGTTCTTTCTCGTCCGCCGTCGCGTACGGAAGGTTCTTCGGTTTGTTCCTCTGCTTTTGTGCTTGGCTTGTTATTTTCACGGTTTTTGGGATATCTGGACTGTCTCTGACCCCTCTTTCGGACTTCCCATTCGGTTTTGGTGTTTTCGGATTTTTTCCAGTTTGGCGTTTCGTCTTATGTCCGCGCTCTTCAAAAAGTGCGTGTCCTGCGGGCGCAAAGTTGCCCTCAACGACGGCCATAAGGAGTGTCTCTTCTGTTTGGGCGAGTCCCACAACACTCGGACTTGCCCAATTTGCCGGGATTTTACTCCCCAGACTCTCCGCAACAGGTCCGCGAGACTTAAATCTTATTGTTGGGAGCAGTCTCTGCGGGCGATCGACGAGACCTCCGTCTCCAAAATGGTCGACAAGAAAACGACCACGCCATCGACGGTATCGGCGGCTGCCGTTCCGTCCACCTCGTCGGTATTGGGCTCGGTACCGGCGAGAACGCTGATCTCGGCGTTACCGAGGATCCCGAAGCTGTCGGCGGCTGCCAAGTCAGCGAAAGGATCCTCGACGGCGAAGAAGGCTGAGGCTCCCCTGAAGGACACTCCTGCTAAAAAGCGCCCTGCTCTGGACGGAGACAAGGGCAAGGAGAAGGAGAAGAAGAAGAAGAAGAAGGAGAAGAAACGCTCCCCGACTGGGGACGTTCAACCTCCTACTCCTCCTCCGACTCTACAGCCTTCCAAAGGGCGAGGCGAGTCCGTCGATCTCTCGGACGATGAGATCGAGGACATTCCCCAACAGCGCCCGGACTCGCCTGTGGTAGACCCTCCAACCCTGGTGGAGGAGCGCCACCGCCTTTCCAGCCATCGCAGGTCGGCTGACCTGCAGCAGAGAGAACCCTCTGCTTCTCCGGAGCGGCGCTCGACCTCGTTCAGGTCCCGCTCCCGCTCTTCGGAGCGCCTCGTGGCCTCGCCGCCTCCGAGGGAGACTAGAGAGGAACAACCTCGCTCGTCTGCCTCCAGATACACCTCGGCGTCCTACGTGGCCAGGTACGCGAGGGAGTCTGAATGGAGAGAGCGCCCGGCCTCTTATCGGTCACATTCACCATCGTACCGGGATTGGTACCATCGTGACCCGAGACGCTGGGAGACGTTCCGGAGGTCCCGGTCACCTCGCAGACAGCGCGAATCACGCTTGCCTCGAGGGGAAGAGGCTCGGTACCGTCGCCACCGAAGCCATTCACCGTTGGACCGCCGCTCCTTCAGCCGCTCTCCCTCTCCTCGATACCATAGGGCGAGGGAGCCTTCACCTCGATATCGGGCGATATCGCCACCTCCTAGGGTCACGGCAACGGCGACGCGCCCTACAGAGTCGGTGGTGACTGAGCAGGCTAAGACAACATCAGCCTGCCAGACTACCCCAGTCACCACTAGAAAGGTGAAGTCCGTCGTCAGCCAGCCCAAACGTGACGCTGCCACTACCACCGTCCCGGCTGCAGAGAAGCCTAAGAAGGCAGCACCTGTGGCGGCCGTGAAGGAGCCGGACAGCGAGCGGCGAGAGGGACTCACCGAGCTCGGAGTCGTACGACTCGAGCGCGGAGTCGGAGGCGTCTGAGGCGGCCTCCCAGGAGTCTCCTCCGCTGGGATTCGGGGAGCCGATCCCAGATTCAGCTCCAGAGGACGTCCACCAGTTCTCTGCGATGCTGCTCCGCATGGCCTCTACCCTTGGCCTTAAGATCGCCGATGCGGAGCTGGAGGACGACGATCCCGTCTTCTCCGTCTTTGAGGGGAAGCAACCTGCCACGGCCCCGCTGCCTCTCCTGCCCCGGATCTCCAGAGTGGTGAAGGCCGCCTGGGATAGACCGGCCTCGGCGAGCCGATACCGCAGCGTTTGGAGCACCTCTACAGGGTGCAGAAGGATAACGCAGGTTATCTCTTCAATCACCCTGCACCGAACTCTGTGGTGGTCGAGTCGGCACAGACAAAAGGCACCGGCAGGCAGCACACCACCCCGCCGGATAAGGAAGGCAGAAAGTTGGACGCCTACGCTCGGAGGTTCTATTCCGCCGCCTCCTTGCAGATCAGGCTGTCCAACACCCAGGCTTGCCTCGCGGCATACCTGAAAAAGGTGCTCGACCGCCTTCAACCGGCTATGGAGGCGGTGCCGGAGGACATCCGCCAAGCCTCCTCGGTGATATTCAACGAGGCCATATCCATCGCTCGGCAGCAGATGGCCTCCCCCCGCCACGCCGTGGAGATCGCCTCCCGGGTCATGGCGGGATCCATCGGCCTGCGCCGCCATGCCTGGCTGCGACCGGCAGACATCCAGGAGGACACCCGAAGGAGGATCGAAGATCTCCCCTTCGACGGTGAGGGCCTGTTCAATTCGTCCACCGACCAGGCGCTGGACAATCTGGTGAAGGCGAGGTTGACTGCCAAAAAGATCGGACTACAGCCGGCCACGCAAGCCCGCAGGACCTCCACCTTCCGCCCATCCTGGCGACGATCTTCCACCTCGTCGTTCCAGCTTTCAGCCCAGTCCGGACAATCAAGACCGTCCTCCGGCTCGTCGACCAGACGCACCTTTAGACGTCGCCCGGCTTCGTCTAAGAAGTCCTCCTCGGACGCAAAGTCTCGGTTTTGACGTACCTGGCAGGACCTACCAATACCCACTTTTCAGCCTACCATCTGCGCTCGGAGACCGACCGACTCTGGCTCGACACCTTTTGGAGTGGCAACATGTCACTACGGACTCTTGGGTGCTTTCCATCGTCCATCTTGGCTACGCCATCGAGTTTCACGATATTCCGCCTCGAGGCGTTTACTACTCCACCCCGTCGAGTCCGGCCCTCCTGGAAGAAATCCAATCCCTCCTCCAGAAAGGAGCGATCGAGCAGCTCCCGCGAGAAGCCAAGACCACCGGCTTCTTCTCCAGGTACTTCACGGTACCGAAAGCCGACGGTACCCTCCGGCCGATCCTCGACCTCAGAGGGGTGAACTACTACATCCGCCCCAAGAGGTTCAAGATGGTCACGATACCGTCGATCCTGCCCTTCCTACATCGAGGGGACTGGTTCGCCTCCATCGATCTCCGAGACGCATACTTCCACATCGCCATTCGCCCACAGCACAGACGGTACCTCCGCTTCGCAGTCGACGACACCTGTTACCAGTACAAGGTGCTGCCTTTCGGACTCTCGACTGCCCCAAGGGTCTTCACCAAGTGCATGGCCCCGGTGGTATCCTTCCTGCGGATGAAGGGTGCTTCGATCTTCCCTTACCTCGACGATTGGCTGTTGGTGGCGTCCTGCAAACAGAGACTTTACCACGACGTCCACATGACGTTGTCACTCCTGACTCGCCTTGGTCTACGAGTGAATCCGAAGAAGTCCCACCTCGAGCCGGCGAGGATCTTGGACTTCATCGGGGCAACGCTCGACTCAACCTCCGCCAGGGCGTACCTACCAGCGACTCGAGCTCAAACCCTGATCCGGGCCGCCGCTCACTCCCGCTCGGCCCCAACGTTATCTGCGAGAAGTGTCCAACAGCTCTTGGGCTACATGGCCGCGACGACCGCTGTGACATATCTCGCCAGACTGAGAGCAAGACCTCTTCAACACTGGTTCGTCCGCACATTCGACCTCCTGCGAGACGAACAGACACTCCGACTACAGCTGCCGGAGGGTGTTCGATCCTCCCTCCGCTGGTGGCAGTCGCGACACAATCTGTTGTCAGGGATGCCCTTCCAGCAGCCGACACCGAAGGTGACGGTAACGACCGACGCCTCCCTGTATGGATGGGGTGCCCACTGCGGCGATCTCAGAGTCCGCGACAGATGGACCGACGACGAGACCGCTCTCCATATCAACGCGCTGGAGCTGCTCGCCGTCTCGAAAGCGCTAAGGGCGTTCCGCCACGTCGTAGCGGGGCGGACGGTCCTGGTTCTGACGGACAATACCACCGCCGTCTGTTACATCAACAGACAAGGAGGGACTCATTCCACGACCCTGCTCAACATCGCGCTCGACCTGTGGGAATGGTGCATTCTCCTGCACACGCATCCCGTGGCGGTTCACCTGGCCGGGCAGGAGAACGCCACGGCAGACGCCCTCAGCAGGGACACCTCATCCCATCACGAATGGTCTCTCTCCGGAGAGGCGTTCAGACTGATTCGAGACCGCTGGGGCGAGCCATCGATCGACCTCTTCGCGACCAGGGAAAACGCAAAGTGTCGCCGATTCTGTTCGAGAGCGGGCCACGATCGCGCTTCCATCGGAGACGCCTTCCAGTTTCCGTGGACCGGGGAACTCCTCTACGCGTTCCCACCGTTCCCGTTGCTTGGCCGGACGATATCGAGATCCTCGCCGACCGGGCCGACGCGATCCTCGTAGCCCCGTACTGGCCGAGGCAGCACTGGTTCACACCCCTGCTACGAGCTGCACGAGGCGACCTGCTCCGGCTGCCACCGACGCCGGGCCTGCTCTCCCACTCCAGCGGCCGAGTCCTTCATCCGGACCTGCCACGCCTGGCCCTCCATGCCTGGAGGATATCGCACTAGACGATCCCGTGCTCGGTACCGTCCTCGTCGCGGCCAGGAAGGAATCCACCCGTCGCAACTATCAATACAAATGGCGACGCTTCCCGACCTTCGCTAACGAGAGGAGTGAACCGGTATTGCCCGCGGGACTCTCTACCGTCCTGCATTTCCTCCTGCATCTCCGACAACAGGGTCTGGCGTTTCCATCCCTGAAGGTTTATCTCTCTGCGATCGTGGCATACCAACCGCCACGATCTGCGGCATCGACCTTCTTCAGGAACGATACCGTTAAGCGGTTCCTGAAAGGACTTCATCATCTCTACCCGCCGGTATCGCCGCCGCTACCGCCGTGGTCCCTCTCGCTGGTGCTCTCGCAGCTGACGAAGCCGCCCTTCGAGCCGATGGCGACCTCGGATGACAGGCTCCTGACCATGAAAACTGCCTTCCTGGTGGCGGTGACCTCAGCGAGGCGAGCGGGGGAGATCACAGCTCTTCGGTCCGATGAGCCCTTCCTGGTCTTCCACAGGGAGAAGGTGGTCCTGAGACCTGACATCTCCTTCCTGCCAAAGGTGGTGTCCAGTTTCCATCTCAACCAGGACATCATCCTGCCTGCCTTCTTCCCGAACCCGACGACACCGTTGGAGCGGTCCCTCCACTCCCTGGACGTGCGTCGGGCATTGGCTTTCTACAAGGACAGGACTGCTTCCTTCCGACAGACGCCGCATCTCTTTGTTTGCTATGGGCGACGTCGGAAGGGCCTCAAAGTGTCCACCAAGCGCTTCTCCAAGTGGGTGGTGAGGACTATTGAACTGGCGTATGAGCTCGCGAGGAAGCCTCCGCCAGTCCTGCTTCGAGGCCACTCCACCAGAGCTGTGGCTACTTCTGCAGCCCTCCTGTGAGGAGTTGACCTGCATGAACTCTGCCATGTGGCGACCTGGTCCCAACCATCGACCTTCGTGCGCCACTACAGGCTCGACTGCCGGTCGCGCAGAGATGCCCGGTTTGGACGTGAGGTGCTGGCTTCTGTGCTGTAGGACCTGACCCGCCATCCGACCGGTAAGCTACACAGTCTCCTAGTGTATGAAGGCACAGAGACCACGAAAAGAAGAACAGGTTGCTTACCTGTAACTGTGGTTCTTCGAGTGGTCATCTGTGCCATCATACACACCCGCCCTTCCTCCCCTCTTTTTCAGGTCCCTGTAGGTTCTACGGCGGACGACAGAACTGAGGAGAGACCGTTGCTCGGCGGGAGGAGCATGCGCAGTACCGGCGTGGGGGAGGGGTTCCCGCCAAGCGAACAAGCTCTAGAAGTTTCCGAACGCTACCGCGCAGGCGCTAAAGCTCCTAGTGTATGATGGCACAGATGACCACTCGAAGAACCACAGTTACAGGTAAGCAACCTGTTCTTATTTTTATTAATCAATCAATAATCAATCTGTTGCAGTTTCAATGTACTACAGAAAATCCCTTTGATGCTCCAACAAGCTGACTTTTCTTCCACATTGCTTGAAACAACAGAGTTGTGATGGGGGGCAAGGGGACAGCTTTGGACTCCTCTCTCTTTATATAAACAGCTACAAAATGCCAGTCTAACTGGTTAGGGTGGGGAATGTGCAGCTGCCCAGACATTGCTGGACCCTTAACTCCTGCAATCGCTCACATGTTGCTGTGCTGGCTGAGGAGTTGCAGCACAACAGCAGTTGAAGAGCCATACATTTCCCACTTCTTATGCAGATTCAGTGATGGTAACATGGCAACTGTTCATGAGAGTCTGTTTGCAAAATAAAGTTCTCCCACTGGAGCCATTAAGATAGAAAATGGTGTTCTATATTTAGAAGTTAATGACCACTAAATAGTACATGTCACTGTGAACGTCTTCTTAAATATGTTTCTGTGAATCCAGGACTAAAACCCGCTTTGGCCAAGGTCGCCCAACATAAAAATGAACACACTGAAATCTTGCAAACAGAAGCCAAAGCATTTTTCTTCCTCCTGTGACAACGCTGGACTCCAGAACCTCAGCACATTTCTTCCTAAAGCTTCTAAGTGGCTTATTTATTACTGTTATGACTTGTAAATTATTCTGTTTTACTAACCAAATGCAGGACTTTTCTTCTATGTTTATGTTGTAAATACACCGTTTCTTATTAAACTAAGTGCATTCTTTTCTTTACACAATGGTCCATTTGTAAATATAAAACAAACCCCTCATATTATTGAGGGGTTGGGAACAGTGGTGCTAACAGATGTGTGAATTTGACATTCATGTGCTACTGGATGTAAAGATTAAGACCTGATCCCAACTCTTTCTCTTGTCTGCCTGGTTTGGGCTGCATCTCATGCTGTTGTAGATGGCTTAGGACAGTTCTTGCTTGTGTGGGTTTTGCTGTGCATCTAGGTTTATGTTTACACTTAATCGGACAGTGACTGTCTCCTTTCTTTTTTATCTGGAGGAGAGCATCTAGCTTAAGGATAAGCAACTTCACCTCATCATCCTGTTTTATGCTATAACTTCTGCAGTGAGTGTCGCCTAAGGTACATACTACAATGATGGTGCCACATCCAGGCAAGTAGGAAGAGATTTATGTACTTAAGAGGAGTTTAATCATTTTTTATTCTTTTGATGCTAAAACAAGTAACAGTTGCTGAAATAGTAATTAGTGCAGAAGAACATGGCACTCTCTTTAGTCCTTACAAATAATACTGCAATTGGGTCCTAAACATCCTGTATGCACAGATGTATAGCATGAGACCAGATCTGTTTCATACTCCACCCAATGGTCTAAGCACAACTTGTGAAAAATAGTCCAGGTAATGGCTATCTATGGCTGATTGGATTTTTGTCTCTGAGAAAGTGGGACTGAGGTATAAGCAGAAAAAAAAAATCAAAGAATTTAGCATAGTGCATCATAGGTTACACAAAGTTTCCTTGCAGGGTATTTACTTTTCTTTCATGGCCTCAGCTGTGGGGATGCCAAATAGTCAAATGTCTTTAATTTTATTGGATGTAGAGTTAGTTCGTATTATAAGCATGATGCATTCATTATTCCCATTTTGTACCTCACTTGGTGCTCAACAGATGAGATCCCTTTGATTACCTGCGTTTTTGGAACAAGAGAGCTAATTGTTTTTTTGTTTGTTTGTTTTTTGCTACTGTAACAGTTGTATGCTCTCTGTATGTACTTTTTTTATCCAAGTATTTTTGCAGAGGCAGATGTGAATGGAGATCTCAGATTTTCAGTCTGTTCCAGAATCTGTCTTGATTAGTCCAACTTAGTCTCTTGGTTATGATGTAGTAACAACTTTTTAAAATAAGGTTGCTTACTTGTAACTGTGGTTCTTTATCTGTGCACTCACACAACTAGGATCGCACCTGCACAGAGACTCTGTTCAGAAATTTCTAGAGTTGAGCAGCATGCAGTAGGCCTTGCCACTCCCAGTCACTTGGCATGTCACTGGCTGCCATGTCACCACCCTCAGTTTCAAAGTCCACTGTAGGTGCTCACAGGGACCTGACAGAAGGGAGGTATGGTGGGTTTGTGTGAGGGTACAGATGACGACTCAAAGAACCATAATTACTGTTCTTCTTGGTCGCTATGCCTCAGACAACTGGGGACATGATAACCATGATTAAATATTTGAAAGGATGTCATATGAAAGAGGGATCAGGCTTGTTTTCCACTGCTTCAGAAACTAGGACAAGGAGCAATGGATTCAAACTACAAGAAGGGAGAACTGTGCAGTTTCATCTCCCAGGGGAGCAATGGCCCTGGATGGAGATGTCTCTGCAGTGGGCTTCCCAGCCGGTCATGTGTGTATCTGTTGTCACCATGTGAGTGGGGTCATGTGGGTGAAAAGATAGTGCTGAAAGAAGGTTGTATGGTCTGGTTCACCAGAGAAGGGATGGAAGGATGACTTGCTTGGAGTACTGGGAATCTCAGAGTGGGTTGAAGTACCTCACAAACCATTGCTGAAGAGGTCAAAATGGTAAGTGAGAGAGGCAGGAAATGGATGTCGCTGCCATAAGCCCAAGAAGTCTTAGGATGGAGCAAGCTGAGCTGCAGGGTGTTGGATGGTATCTTTGATTGCATTGATCAGGGTAGCTGCCTTGTGATGTGGCAGGTATGCATATCCTGTTGTGGAGTCCAGAGTTGTGCCAATGAAATTGATCATCCTCATTGGCTTTAGAATGGATTTCTTCAGGTTGACTGTTAGTCCAGTGTTTTAGAGCAGTGAGGGAGTCCTGATAAAGTATGGACCAGGGGGATGACACAAGAAACCAATTATCTAGGTAAGGAAGATTTTCATGTCTCATACTCTCAGGTGTTAGGTCATAAACTTCATTAACACCCTGGCTGCTGTGGAGAGGTTGAAGGGCAGGGCCTTTTATGGGTAGAGGTCCTATCCCACTGCAAACTGTAGCATCTTGTGATGTTGGGGCCTGATGGAGATGCTGGAGTGAGCATTGTGGAGGTTGATGGATGCGAACCAGTCCCATTTGCATAGAAAAGAGGGGATGGAGTGTAGTGTGACTAATTTCCTTGGTTTGATGTTTCTGTTGATGCTGTGGAGATTCAGAATTGGTCCGAGCCTCCCATCCCTCTTTGGGACTGTGAAGCAGCTGGAGAAGAAGCCACTCCATTTGTGGCAGGCTGGAGTCCTTTCTGTGGCATCCATTTTCAGCAGAAGAGGGCTTCTGATGAAGAGGTACCACGAAAGATGCCAAATGGGTGGAATACCTGAGAACTCTGTGGTGTAACCCAGCCAGATAATGAGGAGTACCTACAACTCTGTGGTAATGTTCTGCCAGGTGGCATAGTGGCAGTCGAGGTTGGGGGCTTGCAATTACACGGAAGTCCAAAGTGAGAAGAGTGAAACTGGTGTCATCCTGTGGCATAAATCAAAGGTGGGACCTAGAAGGATCTGCTTGTTTCTTGGTGGCAGGGTGCTGGTACTTTTGTTGTCCGTGGCCTTGTCTGTGCTGGTTTTGAAGCGCTGGGAAGGGTCAGATTGGGACAGCACTTGTAGGGCCTTTCCCAGGCAAAAGACCTTCAGTCAGGAGGCCTGGTTCTTCAAAGTTTGTGTCAAGAATTCCTTGTAGATGGGGCACTTTTGGACAGTGTGCCTCTCTCCAGATCAATACAGACATTCATTATGGTCATCAGAGAGTAAGACCTTTCTCTTGCAAGAGGTAAGGTGTTTAAAGAGAAAGTCCACAGACTGTGGAGGAAAGGGGAGAGAGAGCGGACATGAAATAAAGAGACAATTTTTTAGTAGACAGTAAGAGAAAGCAGTAGATTTAACGAGGATTAAGGGCTGGAGGAAGATAGAAGAGAAACACATGGGAGGTTAGTACTCAGCAGAAGATGAGCTGAACAGTGTCACTGTTGGCAGATGGAAAGAAATTGAGGATGGTAGTATGGCGGCTAGGGACATACACAGTGGCTCGGAGGGGCAGGGCCTACCATCATGCTAGTCAGTTCTAGAAGTTTCCAAATAGGGTCTCTGCAAAAGTGCGACACACAATTTTGTGAGGCACAGAGACCACAGAGAACAATATCCTTGACCTTTTGTAGAAATAGCTTCTTTTTAACCAGACATAAATTGTGTAGAAGACCTGGGTGTTCTAAAACTATAGTATGGATTATACTGTCATATAGACTAACAATTTTAGGCTGAAATTCTGTTGTTAGTCCAGATTAGAGTAGAGCCATTCAATCAATGGGCTTTACCTATGTGTTGACTCACCATTCAGCAGTTGATTGAATCAGTCTTCTTTAGTTAGGACTAACCAACAGGATGTCAGTCTTTCAGTGGGGCATTTCTCTCTCTCTCTCTGAATACTGTCCACTGAAAAGGAGGCTATTGGAAAGTGTTTGTTCACAAGATCTCTAAAGAATGGGAACAACATTTTCAAAATGAGAAGCCAAGATCTTCAGGTCACCTTTTCCACCCACATTAAACCTGGACAATTAAACTAGACACCAGATCCTCTCTGATCTTGGGAGCTAAGTAGTATCAGGCCTGGTTAATACAGAGACTGCCAAGGAATACCAGGCGGTGCAGGCTACACTTCCAAGGAAGACAATGGCAAACCACCTTTGAATAGTCTTTTCCTAATAAAACAATATGAAATTTGTGAGGTCACCATAAATCAACAGGTAACTTAAAGTCACATACATGCACACAGAAGGAGGATACCATTTCAAACACAATACACTTCCTGGAATTTCTAATCTACAATTAGTTTCTCCTCATGCCCCATCTTTTGAGCTAGGATATTTGACTTTATTTAGAGAGCACCTACAACAATCTTTGCTAATGTGGTGCCCTTCAGATGTGTACATTTGTAACTCTCATTATTTCCCACCCAGTGTAGTTAAATGGAGCATGATCAGAGTTGTAGTCAGGGCATCTGGGAGGCAACATATTGGTACGGCTGCCAATATAGTGTATTTGTAAAATTCAAAGTACAACAATAGAGCAAGTTATTCTCATCGCCTTTTGAATCAAGACTAGCAGTTGCATTGCAAACTGCTCATTGAAGACTAAAGCTTAAATCCGGTTTAGTCCCTGTTAGTGCTCTTTCTCTGAATTACACCTTTACGTAACCAGTTGTACAGAGTTTTGCACAACTGGTTGTGAAATAAAAACTAACAGAAGCCACCCGTGCACTGATCGAAAAAGCAGAAACACAGATTCAGTAAGCCAAGAGCTAGGTGAGTGAATAGTGAGTGAGTATAAGGACCAGTCAATCAATCGTGATCCGGTCACCATAAATTGGAAAGGACTTGAATGCACACAACAATGGCTTACAAGAACCAGCAAAATAAATCTTTTCTTTCTTAGCTTTTGAAACTGATGCCATCAGATTTTGCATTGAAGGAACTCTTGTGGCCAAAGTAGATGTAGATTGGCTAAATTTACAGAACTACCATCAATAGCACCGTAGTGGAATTAGAAAAGCTGGAGTAACTCCTATCTGGCCAGTTGATTTCACAAGGTAGGTGATTATGGATCCTGTGTTCTGAACCATTTTTTCTTCCTGTATCACTACCCTGATCCTTTGAACCTATGTAGATTGGAGAGAGGTGCTACAAAAATTAGAATGGCTCAGTGATGGAGCACAAGGCATGCATAAATTACAAGTTGAATCGCTGTCTGGGAGAGTTCAACTGAATTCCTGGAGTCTTGATGCCAGCTATTACAGATAGCAAAAGGGATGTACCACTTTACTGATCCAATTGGGTTGTTATTGTTGATGATCATGATGATGTTGTGTGCCTTCAAGTTGTTTCCAGCTTATAGCAACCCTAAGGTGAACCTGTCATGGTGTTTTCTGGGGCTGGGTGACATGCCCAAAGTCACCCTGTGGGTTTTAATGGCTGAATGGGGAACTGAACACTGGTCTCCAGGGTCAAATTCAGTGCTCAAACAACTATACCATACTGACTCACCTGGTTGGGTACAAGAAACAGTTTAATATACAACATACTGATGTGATATCTTAAGGTGCTCGGAAGGCATCACTCATAGATTTTTGTCTAACATTGCAAACTGCAAACTCTGCAACATGAGGCAAACTCTGAACACTGTTGATCAGTGTTCAGTTTCTCACTCATAATCTGTCTGAAAGATGTGGTAAGAATCTATGTGTGGTACTACAGTTCTAGCATAACGCCATGTCAGGCTGCAGGAAAAATCTTAGGACAAGCCAGAAAAAGTTCAATTCTTCTTAATGTGCGTGTATGACATGTTTTGTACTGGGTATTTTAATGTGGCCCAGCAAAACAGAATCCAAACTGCATGTTTACATTTTACTACAAATCTTGAAACTTAAGTAAAAGCCCTATTCCATGGTCCTAAACATTTTAAAAACAAATCTGGAACTCATCACAATATTTAATAGAAGCAAAAGTGCTATTTTGTTACATGCCAAAATTCATAATATTATTATTGTTCATGGGTGTTTTATGTATACATCTTCATGTAGCATACAGTCTGACTCAATTACATGTGTGGTGTCTTATACCTTTTCTTACGATCACTTTGAATTCTTGTTGCATTTAAATAAAGGATGTGTTATAAAAACCAGTGTGTTTATATCTGTACCAGCCATTCTCATACACTATGGTGATGCAGGGCTGGTGAATGCATGAAAATAGCTGGATAATTGGTTATGTGCCTAAAAACACTTAGGAATTAGCAATAGCGTTTTAGGTAGCTCTTGTATGAAGCTTTAGAGAACTTTTGATTTATTTATTTGCGAAATCCCATTTTTTTCCCAGCCTTGGAGTGGCATAGTAAGAAAGGAGGGGACTTTGAAGAGATTGCTGTGTTATTTACTTACCATGAAGGTTCATTCAAGACCTTAGGGAAGTCTCTGGAGACACCCAGGAATGGGTTAATTCCCATTGCAGGCAAGGGTCATTGTGACCAAAAAGGTGGCTTAGCATACTGAACTATGGTCTTCTCCACCAGCTTTGTCCATAGCCAAGCACCAAGACCCCAGGTTAGGCTGTACTCAAGAAGGGGAAAAACAGGAAAAGGAATACATTACCTATTGAATAAACATATGCTAGATACATAGACTCAAGGGCCATTTCCACACTAGACTGTTACAGCGCTATTATTCCATTTTCAACATCCTATGGACAACATCCTTCCCTAGGATGTTGAAAGTGGAATAATAGCGCTGTAACAGTCTAGTGGGGAAGTCTGGAAGAAGTAGATCAGAATATTCTTCCGCCACTGCTTTCAGGCAGGGTATGAGTGAATGTCTCCTTGGGCCCTGTCACACTACAGAATTACAGCAGTTACAATTCCATTTTAACTACCATCCTGGTAGATTCCACCTAAACATTAGAAAGATTTTTTTTAAATTATTGTAAAAGTTGTTCAACAATGGACTAGACAGGATGGCGGGCTCTGCATCTTTGGAGGTCTTTAAACAATGGCAGGATGGGCACCTTTCAGGTGTGCTTCAGTTGTGTATTCCTGGTCCTTGTGGGCCCTTCCAGCTCTAAAACTCTAGGGCCCTCTGTGCAGCTTACCTCTGTTCCAGCGGCATCTGGTGACAATGGCGGCAGCAGCTCTCTCAGGAGAGGAGCGTGATGGAGGGCTGCCCCGCACTGGCTGGCTGTGGGCACCAGCAAGCTTATTGGCCATGCCTCTTCCTTCTGCAGCGCAGTGATTAATGTCACTTAGTGACACTCATTTATATCGCTGTAGAAATAATGACAACTTTCCTTTCCTTTCACCCTTACCATGTTTGTTCTGCAAACCTCTTGATCCTACAAAGAAGAAATAAGGCAGTGGTTAGCTCTAATGGAGATGAAGATGTTCTGTGGTGGTTCAGATGGAGGAGAATGTTGGGTGACCTAATTTTCCTTCTTGTTAACACCATTCTTGTGTTGCATCCCAATCCTTCCTTTCACCCATTTCAAATTTGTTTCTGCAAGTAAACCCGTTTCTTATTTCTATACAGTACCCTTGTTTTATATGAGTAAAATCTGTTAACACTTAGAATGCAAGTTTGTGATTGGCCTTTTTACATCCTCGTTATATTAGTGTTTGATTCCAAGTTTAGTGTAGAAAAACTAAGAGCATACTTGGAATCAAAAATCCCTCTACAGCGCTGCACAAACACAGCTATATCTGTTAAATGGTTGTCTGTATAGATCAGAAGTTCACAAACTGTGGGGTGGGACCCTAAGATGGGTGCAATAGTTGCTCAGGGAGGCTGTCAGAAAATTTAGCCAGCAAATACAGCAAATCTGGAAAAGAAGGGTAAGCTGCTGTGTTTGTGTCTGGGGCACCACTGCGGATTGACTGCTTCCTGCAAAAGATCAACACAAAGCATCTTGTCATGCCTTCCTCCAACCTCAGAAAGAACAAAAATTGGCTTCCCTTTTTTATGCATTTCTCACTCAGCTTTTCTGCTTGCTCTGCCATTGATGCAGCAGTCACATGCTCCCGAGCAACCATGAGGCAGTTTCTCAGGTGGAGCAGGAGAGAAGTGAAGAGAAGAGGTGGAGAAGAGCATGAGATCTCAGCGTTAAAATGGAAGGCATATGTGGAACGAGGGGCCCGTGAGAGAGGAAGAGAGAGGCAAAGAACAGGATATGGGTGGGTGAGTTAATGTGGAGCTGGGGTGGGGGGCAACCTCCTCATGTAGAAGTAAAAGGGACCACAGGGATAAAAAGTTTAAGAACCACTGATCTAGATTATACAGAGACCAAATTCAAAAATACTGCACTCTTGTCTTGGAAATCACTCAGCTTTTATTCATGGTCACTGGAAGAGTGCTCCTTTCCATAAATTGCAAGCTCCACCTCACTGTCTTCCTTGTCATCAAGATCAACGGGCTGATGCTGATTGATGTCATTATTAGCAGGTGGGGGAGGGACAGTGCTTTTGCTCATCATCCAGTCACATTCTGCCATAATGAATGCCAACTGTGATACAAGATGTGGTGGGAGTCCTGTGCACACTTTATTACGTTGCCTGCCATGGAGAACAAACATGCTGAGGAAATACTTGTGGGAGGACGGGATAATAACCAAATGGCAATTTTGGCCAAAAATGGTTAAACCTTCTGTTTTTGTTCCCAGTGAGAAACAGAGCCACTGTCTGGGTTAATTACAGAATCATAGAAATGTAGAGTTGGAAGAGACCACACAGGCCATCCAGTCCAACCCCCTGCCATGCAGGAACACCCTCAAAGCACTCCTGACAGATGGCCATCTAGCCTCTGCTTAAAAACCTCCAAGGAAGGAGACTCCACCACACTCCGAGGCAGCAGATTCCACTGCCGGACAGCCCTGACCGTCAGGAAGTTCTTCCTGAGGTTCAGGTGGAATCTCCTTTCTTGCAGCTTGAATCCATTGCTCCTTGTCCTGGTCTCTGGAGCAGCAGAAAACAAGCCCTCTCCCTCCTCTACGTGGCATCCCTTCAAATATTTAAACATGGCTATCATGTCCCCTCTTAACCTTCTCTTCTGCAGACTAAACATACCCAGCTCCCTAAGTCTATCCTCATAGGGCATGGCTCATAGGGCATGAAATGGTCCATGAAGAAAGACTTCAGTTAGGCATGCATCCAGCTCTTGCTAAACCACTTTGAAAGCCTCAGGGTCTGATATGTAAATATATTTCATCTGTTGTGTGATTCTCTTTGCTGTAGCAATCCTCTCAAGAACACAGTGTGCTTAAAATTTGGTAGTTTTGATACCGTAAGTCCTTCTGGTCCTCTATGGCTGCTTCAATTTGAAAATGCTGATGGTTGGAACACTTTTAAGGGCTGCCTCGTCTGCTAAAGCTGAATTTTGAGGAAAGTCTACACTGACCTCTGGGAGCTTTGTATCACTTCTATGAAGGTGATCTTTCTTGTAAAACTATACACTCCGTTGCATAACGTACTTCTGTAAATCCCAAAACTAGCAATAGCATGTGTATTTCTATACTGCTTATTAGCTAAGTGCTGAGAGGTTCACAATTTGTTAGTGAATTGCCCCCAAAAAGCTGGGTACTCATTATACCAACTGCGAAAGGATGGAAGGCGGAGTCAACCTGAAGCCTGGCAGGATTGAACTCACAACCTTGTGGCTGCAGTACCGGCATTTAACCACTGCACCACCAGGGCTCTGATTGGACGGATTGTTCCTGCTGCTGTCTTGAAACTTCTCCATGGTGATATCTCTGTAAATCAGTTCCAGCAAGGTGGCTGCAATGTATTTTTTTCTCATAGTGGATGTTTTGTATGTGCCTATTGTCCTGAAATGATTCCTGAAGATGCCTGGCAAAGGCAGCAGAAGGACTAAGAGTGGCAGCAAATGAGGGATTTTCTGTTTGTGCATTGTCCAGAAACTCTTGCAAGGAGTCCTCCGTAATGTACAGTGATGGCAAAACCACGTCAATGGCTACACTCTCTGTACTTTGAATGATTGTGCGTTCATAGAAAACAGAATGTCAATCAAGTGCTGTATAACATTCCACTGCTTGGGATGCAGGTATAGGTTGAGCATCTACCTTTCATGTAAATATTCAATTGCTGGGTTTTTTTTCTGTTCTAAAAGTCATTGCAGCTGAATAGAATGCTATTCTAACAAGTTGAAATCTAAAAAAGAAAAATGTATATTCAAGACAGCCATGCTTTTTCTGCAGTATGCAAAATGCATCTGTAGGAGCACTTGAGTTCCGAAAAAGGCAGACCACACCCTGAACAAGAGCCACAATCTTCTTCACCTGTGCATTCCTCTCATCTCTCAAAGCATTTTTAATTACAAGGTTGATGCAGTGAGCTATGCAGGGAACATGGCTCACAGACCTCTGCCACACATACTTTAGGCAATTGGAACCATTATCTGTTTGCCACACATCCCAACTCCACCTTTAATGGGAAGAACCAGTCTGCTGCAACTGCCCTTACTTTTAGCACCAAGTATGTGAGACAGAAAAAGGGCTTAGAGAGAGAAGTGTTTCTTCCAAAATAGGCCGTTACTATCTGGGCAAGCTATCCAATGAATTGCAACACACATGTATGACTTGGTCTAGCTGCTGGTCCAGCAGTAACTAGTGAAGAGCAGTGTACCACTAACAGATTGCTTAAGTCTTTCATGATCTCAGCATAGATTTCTTCTTCTAGTAAGGGGAAGGCAACCTGGCAAAGTAGCGCCTTCCAGATACCTGATACTGTGGGCTGGACATCTTGATAAGAATCTTAAATGACCTATTTTCTCCAAGTGAGAATGGTAACATACTTGTTGCAATGTACATAATATTCTAGCAACTGGGCTTGAAGGACTTAATGGCCATTTCTGCACTATACTCTTATAGTGTGATTATTCCGCTTTCAACATCCTATGGAATCCTGGGGTTTGCAGTTTAGGGAGGGGCCTTAAGATTGTGGATCATCTTCTCTGCTTCTTTTTTTTAGCTGATTGATCTTTTCCAGATTCATGGAATGACTTTAGCAATGAAGTACTAAATAATTTTTTCTTTGTTGGCACAGAGATATGTGGATGCCCAATATTCTATGTATTTTATCATTGATATTGTTCCTAGATGTTTACACTCTTCAACCTTTCCTAGCTTGACTTTAGCCCCGCAGTAACAGCATACTGTTACGTGTGGTTTTTCTGGAGCATGTTCAAAATGCTGCCACACAACCGATATGCTCTTATTGTTGCTAAAGGGAGTTGGCTGATCAGTCTGGTTTGCTGATATGTGAGCAGAAGATAAGAGTAAAAGCTTGTATTTTTGCCTTCTTTGCAAAGCAATCACTCTTTCCTTCTATGAAGATTCTTCTTCACACAGAACTTGGCAAGATGTGATTGGCATGTCCAGAGACACAACATCTTCATCACTGGATTGATTTGACAAGTCACCTTCAACAGCTGCTGTCTCTACATGCTTTGAAGTGGTTATTGGATTGTGGATCATAACAATCAGTGTGGCTGATCATCATTTTCAGACTCCCGTGGAATGCTGCTGGATAACTTTGGACGGGCAATAGCAGCAACAGCTCCTTTACATGCTTCAGTATCCACTTCTGCGTTAATGGTTCTTAACACATTTTCTATTGCTCAAGATTTCCTCAGCTGGTGAATGATGGGTGGAATACTCTGACTGTGGATTGCAATAATCTAATTCAGGTTCAGAATTAGTTGTTCCGTGCCTGCAGTACACTGTTTGGGCTAACCGGGTCAAATCCTTCAACTGTGTAAATCACAGTGCCATCCATTCTTCTGTTTTTTGTCCTTAGTGAAGGGTTTAGAGGAAGGTGTGTGTGTGTGTGTTTGCATTTGCATTAAGGCAGTTGAACAGGGATAGGAAACAAACCTGTATGTTTAAACTGAGTGTCAACAAATCCTTGATTTGGTAGTCAAGGTGAGTCAGCTGAGTCAAAGCAGGGGCTTCAGCAGTAGTGTTGAAGTTCCTGTAGGATAGGAGAAAAACTTGGTTAAATTGAAAATTTAAATTTATGGAACTCATATTAATATGCAATATTACCATGCGATATATGTTAACAATGTAACTCAAAGTAGTTAATAACTGTATTACTACGTTTATTTCACTATCCACTCCTATTTCATAAATTCTTTCTGTATTTCACCAAAGCACCCATGAGGCCAGGACTCCCATTTCTCCTCAAGAGAGGAGGAGGAGGAAAGAGGAGGAGAAAGAGGTGGACATTAATTCCTCCTCCACCCCTCTCCCTTTCTTAATTTCATTAAGGCATTCAGGGGGCCAGATTCCCATAACTTCTCCTCAGGGAGGGAAAAAAAGGACTGGAGATCCATCCCCCAACCCTCTTTCTTAACTTCATTAAAGCATTTATGGGGCCGGACTCTCATCATTTCTCCTCAGAAGCAAAAATAAAAAGAAGAAAAAGAAAAAAAGAATAAAGAAAAAAGAGGAGATCTATTCCTCCCTTATCCTTTTCTTGATTTGAAGCATTCATAGAATCAGGAGGAGTAATTTCTCCTCTGAAGAACAAATGTATTTAGAAATGATTGGCGCTAAATAGATTTCCCATCCACCCCTTTTTCTTCTGAGGAGAAATTATGGGAATCCTGGCCCCATGAATGCTGTGACGAAATTAAGAAAGGAGTTGGGGAGGAATAGATCTTGTTTTTCTTTTTTTAATTCACCAATGCGTTCATGAGGTGAAAACTCCCATTATTTTTCCTCAGAGGGGAAAAAGCGGGGGGAGGGTCATATCTGTTACCTCCTCCCAACCCTTTAATTCCATTAAAGTGTTCATGAGGCCAGGACTGCATAATTTCTCCTCAGAGGAAGAAAAAACATGGGGATTCCTCCTCAGAGATCCATTTCTATGTAAATTTGTTCTTCTGAGGAGAAATTATGGGAGTCATGGCCCATGAATGCTTTGGTGAAATAATGGGCTTAATTTCATTAAAGCATTCAAGGGGCCAAGACTCTCAAAATGTTTCCTCAGAGGAACAAAATTATACAGAAATGATGGCTCCTGTGTGGATTTCCCAGCATAATTTTTTTCTTCTGTAGGAAAATTAGGGGAGCCTGAGCCCCTTGAATGCTTTAATGAAATTAAGGATTTGTGGATGGAAATGGATCTTTATTCATTCTGTATCTCAGCAAAACATTCGTGGGGCCAGGATTCCCCTAATTTCTCCTCAGAGGAAGAAAATGGAGGGGAGATGCACCTGTGGCAATCACTTCTATATAAATGCATAATATATAGCATTATTACTTCTTATAATCCTTTTCCAAACCATAGTTTTTTATTAAGAGTTTAGCATTTATACACTTTATATGACATCTCATGTAGAAACAGTCTGTGTCCCTGGATCCATTTAAAAACTTGTATCAAACTTACAGCTTTGTTTAAAATTTGCTTGGAATGGTTAAAAATAATGCTTGAGAAAATGAAACGGTTTCCACCACAACAGTGAGGCCACTGCTTTCCCCATTTGCCTTTAATGAGAAAAGTTGCATGAAAAAATCAAAATAGGAACTAAATCTACTTACCCAATTCAGGGAGTCACAAGGTGATGATGAGAAGTTACAACAAAAGTTTTTCTAATGTTAAATAGATGTCCTTCTGATGGTTACAGTCAGAATAAATGCAAAGAAGACACAGGAAGAGGTATAGGTGTGTGAACTACATATCGCTGGTGGGAAATTGAGGACCCATATGGCCTTTCCAGAAAGCTCATTATAGTCCTTTGGCCATTTATTAATTAATCTCAGAGGTTATCAGACAGACTTTTGAGATATTTCAATAACATGTTGGCAAAATATCAAGGTTTCCCCCCCCTCATTACTGTGATTTTTCCCCCTTTTCTTAAGGCGTGTTATACACAATTATACATACTTAATATCAAGGGTTTTTAAAATCACAATGTTCCTACATTTTTAGAACATTTTTCTCCCTCAGTCTGGCCCTTTCACATGTATAACATTTGCTTCTTAAACATGCATAACAACTTTTTCAATAGTAAATTATGCAGCTTTTGTTTGCTATGCAGAGGAATTTTCCTTCTTTTTCTATGCAAACAAACTACAAGAACAGAAACAAATTATTTCCTGTGCAGAAAACAAGTGTTTAGTGAACAAAATGTGTATGTAGCTACTAGCTGGAAAGTGGTATTTTACATTTTGTAGAAAATGGTATTTTACAGGAAGTTTACTCATTGTTCATAGGATCACAGAGTTGGAAGAGACCCCAGGGACCATCCAGTCCAACCCTTTGCCATGCAGGAACCCACATCAAAACATTCCCAACAGATGGCCATCCAGCCTCTGCTTAAAAACCTCCAAAGGAGACTCCACCACACTCCGAGGCAGCAGATTCCACTGCTGAATAGCTCTGACTGTCAGGAAATTCTTAGAATCTCCTTTCCTGCAGCTTGAATCCATTGCTCCTTGTTCTAGTCTCTGGAGCAGGAGAAAAGAAGCCTGCTCCATCCTCAACATGACATCCCTTCAAATGTTTAAACATGGCTATCATGTCCCCTCTTAACCTTCTCTTCTGCAGACTAAACAGACCCAGCTCCCAAATACAGAGTACCATTTTCTGTGTAGACTCCCTTGAAATGTGGTCTGTCTTCTATGCAGAAAATACTATTTCTGTGCAAAAGGCCATGTTTGAGCAAAACAACCCCTAGACTGAAACGTGCAGAAAACCACTTTAGAAACATTTTCCCATGATTAATTTCCTTGACGTTTGCTGATTATCCAATGCTTTTATCGAAAGAAAAAAGAATAAAGAAATGTATTTAAAGCCTTAAAAGTCACCTAAGTGAGATTTAAAAGGAGTAAATCTTGAAATGTTAGAGTTTGATGGCTTCACTAGCAATAATATTTAGTAGTTTTTGGAGGAGGGGTGGGCAAAGTGCACTCCCAGGGCTGTTTTTGTGGTCCTCCAGGGGTTAAAAAAAGTCATTTTTTTCCAAAAACATTTTTTGCTCTGAAATGCCTTCTAGGTGCGGAGGACACTTGCACTACACCTGCAGGCCCACAGCAAATTTTTCTGCAAAATTTTCAACAACACTTTTTGCCTACAAATGCCCTCTAGGAGCTGTCGGGGACCCTTGGGCCAAATGAGGCTCAGAACAGGCCTTTTTTCAAAACAGGAAGTGACTTCTGCTCACTTCCTATAGTCAGAAAAGGTCTTTCCTGGTCGTAAAATGGTCCAAAAATACAGGGTTCTACCCCCTTATCCGTGGTCTTACTTTCCATGGTTTCATTTACCCACAGTCCAAAAATATTACACGGAAAATACTGGTACCCAGGTGACGTGCTCTGGGTCCCGCCACCTGCCCTTTGCCTTCCTTCATGGTCCGCGTATTAACTGCCCCTCCATCAACACTGCCACTGGAAGTGGTTCGCTCTGTCATCACTGGAAGAAGTAGCCCTGTAGGGTTTTGCACTATCCATGTTTTCAGGTATCCTCGGGGAGTCTTGGAACATGGATGTTATGTAGCTTTGGTACATTATTTTTCAAAGAACAGATGAAAGGTTAGAAGTGCATGTATCTCTTTACAAACCTTGCCTATGGCAGAAAAGAACTGGAACACTGAGGCAAGATATATAAAAACCAATGAAAAGTCATCACAATCAGTTTAATGAAGTGCACAGAATAGCAATCGGTCATGTCAATAAAAATAAAACAATTAATTTTACATCAAGTGTGCTTTATTTCTTCCACAGGTATTGTGTTAAATAAAGCACCATATATATATATATGATATATATATATATATATATATTTATATTTATTTATATATATACTGTCAGGCCACAGCTAAAGAGGATTCTTTACAGAATCAAATTTCTTGTGGTTGTTTAGTATACAAGTAAACTTAATTTTGATAATAAGAACCACAGCGATTGGAGGCAATTTGCCTCTATTGTAAGGTACAAAACTGGCACATAGGACACCATATTATACACAGTAAAAATGCCATAAGTTTAAATTACATCAGACAGGGCAAGGAGACCCTGTTATCCCAGACAGCCATCTTAAATGAAAGCCACTACAGTGAACTTTGAAATTACATAAAACATAGTCATTATCTGATTGCCCTTTAAGAAAGTGTATGTTAGATGCTAAATCTTTTCTTTTTTAAATCTGGAGTTCTGCCTGACCAAGAATTAAGCATATGAATTTAATCTTGCCATTCAAGCAGAAAAGCACTGGACAAACTGAAGCACAAAACAGAAATAAGCGAAACTTATACAAACAGCATTTTGTGAAGAAAAAAAAATTAAAAAAGACTTTTAAAAGCAGACATGCTCCTTTATTGTCAAGAAGCAGCTTGGTTTCCTTTGCCTGATATCCTTGTGACCATGTGAATTGTTGACTCAATGGTCCGGCAGAGGATGTCTAAAATGTCCTGCTGCTGCTGCGTGTGACTCAAGAGTCCTCTGGAATGGCTGCAACTGAGTGATAAGCCAGACTCAGAGTCCTGCAAGGCTTGACCTTCACAGCTTTTCAAATCTGTGAGGTCAGACAGAACAGCTGAAATTGACGTGGTGGGGAATTCAGCGTCATCCTCAATAAGATTGGAATCCTTGGAGCTTGGTGGCTCTTTAAGATCTTTACATTCTTCAAATCTACCACCATCTGGCTGCTCCTCCCCATGCTGTGAACGAGTGGCAAGCATCACATCTTCAGAGAACGAAGATGGAACTTCCATCCGGTACTCTTTAACAGAACTATTTTCAGGGGAAGGCAGGTCCTGCTCAGTACCTGGGTCAATAATTGAGGAGTCTCTTGTCTCATTATCTGAGGTGCTTGTTGGAGTCAAGGCCTCCCGAGGTTCAGTTTTGAGATCATTGATGCAACTGTCTACTGTGTGCTCCTCATCACTGCTAACCCGTCTTCTTTTTACTGGCGTTGCTCCTTCATCATCTGTAAAGCCAAAATGATGCATATTGAAATAACTAAATAATTGAAATAATTCAATCACCTCATTTCAAGGATATCGATAAGCTAGAGCATGTCCAGAGGAGAGTGACCAAAATGTTGAAGGATCTGGAAACCATGCCCTATGAGGAGCAGCTTAGGGGGATGGGGATGTTTAGTCTGCAGAAGAGAAGGCTAAGAGGAGACATGATAGCCATGTTTAAATATTTGAAGGGATGTCATGTCAATGAGGGAGCGGGCTTGTTTTCTGCTGCTCCAGAGACTAGGACAAGGAAGAATGGAATCATGCTGCAGGAAAGGAGATTCCATCTGAACTTCCTGACAGTCAGAGATGTCCAGCAGTGGAATATGCTGCCTCGGAGTGTGGTGGAGTCTCCTTCTTTGGAGGTTTTTAAGCAGAGGCTGGATGGCCATCTGTTGGGAATGCTTTGATGTGGGTTCCTGCATGGCAAGGGGTTGGACTCTATGATTCTATGATTGCTCTACACTAGGAGTGGTTACTGTAGGAATCTAGGAGGTCACATTCTCCCCCAAGGAGATCCTATGTGCACCTGTAATCTCACACTGCAAAAGAAGTCCCCCTAACAACCTCTAATGGCTGTGGGGGGCATTTTCACCATGTTTTAAGGACCTCCCTGGCCCATTTTAGACTCAGAAGATGCCTTTTTTCAAAACAGGAAGTGACAAGAAGTCACTTATGATTTATTTCCAGTTTAAAAAAAAGCCTTTCTCAAGGCTTCAAATGGTCCAGGGGATCCAAAACATGGTGAAAAGCTTCCCAATCTTCTATAGTATTTTTTTAACCCCTTAGTGGTCCTGAGAACCACAAACAATCCCCGGGCTGCATTTTGCCCACACCTGCTCTGCATGGTAACACACACACACACACAGAAGGTCTTGAAACAGGGAAAGAGATGCTCCTTGGAAACCAAAGTATGGAAAATGCAATTAGTACTGTATCCTGGTCTACAGTGAGCAGTGGGTTTATGTTTTCTGAGCAACAGTTAAGACCATGAGATGTACAATTAGTTGTGTGAGGCAGCCCTAATGCATCCATACATCTTCTCCCGGGAAGAAGACACTGGCTATAGGCTGGCATCTACTGGTCCCAGAGTAATGAATTCATCCAACATTTTAGATGTTTAAATGATGTAACCCACCCTGAGTACTTTAAAATAAAATTTAAAAAACCCTCAAACAACATGCACGATGGCTTAATTTGGACACTGGCTCTTTTTAACTGCACTGATTTATGTTTCATATGAAGTTAGTCTAGACAGTATTTCAAACACTAGAATATTTTGGAACGCAGCTGGAAGAACACCAGTAAGAAAACTGGGTGAAGCTTCAGAAGAAAGTGAGGTAGGGAGGGCGAGCTCATTCCGAATGTTTATTTAGTAGAGCCAAATTGGCCACTAGAGGCCAGAGCCTGGATTGGGAGGCGGTATGTGTGACAAAGATTACTGAAGAACAAACCTTTAGTTTTTCTTTCTTTGGCTTCCTGTTCCTGCAGTGAGTTCTTTTGTTGTTGACAAGTCCTGCATTTATTTAACAGTTCTTGCAACGTTGGAATGAGGGCAGCATTCAGCTGTTTGGGAGTGTGCACGGAAAGCAGCAAAGTGAGGGCTCGAAGGTCCTGCAAATCATCACCATCATCATCAAGATAAAATTGTTTCCATTTGTAATGAATCTCAATCAATTATGTGTGTTAGTGGCAATACAAAGACCCCTTTTATGCTTCTTTTCCAGCAAAACAGACTCCTAAATCATTTTTCCACTATGACAACAAAAAGCCAATTTCCACTACCTCAATATTTTACATTTATCCAGTAAATTTGGCTTTAATCAGGAAGGAATCATGTGGGGAACACCGGCAATATGCAAACAGGAAGGTAAAACCAATGCAATGCCATGGAAGAAATGGGCTTAATAGGCATACATTTTTGCTCTTTTAAGAAATTAACTGGTTCACTGATTTATAAAAAATTCTGAATTACCTGGGAAACTATCATTACTCAACTGGATTTTTTGAAAAAAAGTAAGTACTTAAAATTATGGATTACTTAAAATTATGGGTGGCAAGTACCATCTTAAAAGGCCCAGGAGACAATGTTTCTGGCAAGATGTGTGCTATGACACACACAGCATTATTCAGACCAAATACAAGCGTGCCATCTGTGTGAGAAGCAAGTCCACCTCTGTATGAAAGTGTGGCCCATAGGCAGTGCCAAAGCCCTTTCTCTTTGAGAAAAAAAGATCCTTTTTTAAATATTCAAAATGCCTTCTGTGACCTCCAGTATGTGCATGTATATGTATATGTATAATTTATGTAGAGGGAGGCATATATAGGGTCTACCTGGGCTGTTTTAGGTCTGAGAGCTGTTTTCAGATCTGGAAGTAACTTCTTGTTTACTTCTTGATTTGGGGAAACAAAGGCCTCCCTGGGCCTATAACAGCCTGGGTGAGGACATTAAAACATGGCAAATTGTATTCAATTTCCCCAGAGAGTGAAAAAACTGATTTTTTCCCCAAAACATTAAAAAAATAAACAGTGAGTTATGATAAAAGCTGCAGGTAGCCCCGAAAGGGACATACAGGGCCTCGAGATTACTGGAGTCTACATGGTGTTCTGGTAAGAAACAGATGTATGAGGTAATACTATATATATACCCTGACTCTGCTGGTAAAGTTATTGGTCTTGTGCAGAAATATCAATGTCAATTTACCTTGTGACCAGATCTTCTTTTCTCACCCCTCTCTTTGCATGCCCAGCTTCAATGATTCTATTCCTGAGTTGGCACACCACAGTATTTCATAGGATTTGAATTAGGAAATTGATTTAAACCCTGGTTACAAACCAAGATATGTCAATTTTGGCATAATTACTGTTCTTGTCAAGCAGGGCCAGGCCTCTCCTGTGCAGCAGAGAAACCAGCAGAACCAGCTGCAATATCAGAAAGCACAAAAGAAGCACCTGCTCTGCAGGTGGTGGATGTCATCTGGACCACCTAAGACTGCCTCGCTTAAGCAGGCAAGGACAGCTCTGTCACTCACTTCCTGGGAACAGTATATCTGCTGCAGCGTCCTGCTCTGCCCTGGCAGGCTCTTGCCACCTTGGAGGGCTGCTCTTAACCTTCACAGCTCTTCAGAGCTGAGAATTACCTCCTGAGTGCATAATGGGAGCAGGAGTGTCTGAGGCAGAAACAAAGTGCTGCCCATCTCATACCTATCTTTAGTGGCCGAATCTCACCCCCAAGAGGAAGAGATGAAGAGGCAGCACAGTCACCAAAGGAAAAAAAGCATGCTTGCAGCTGTCTCCCCATTTATCCAGTGACCAGCTCCCTGCCTGTGTAACCACTAGCCTTCCAGTCTATGCAGAAACAGCTGCTGGAAGGGTGGCAGCCTATTCAGTTATCACTGTGCCCCTTCATCTGGGGGAGGCACTGCCATACCAGTTGCATCATCCTCATTTTCCTTCAAGTGAGTGATTGTTTAGGTGAGCAACCAGCAGGTGACCAACTGACAAGCCTGCTGCTCGCTAGGGCACAGTGACTCTGCATCTCCTCCTCATGGGAGGTACTGTCACTGGGTACAATGGGCAGACTAGGATTTTGCTCCTGCCTCAGGAAGTACAAGAACTTGCACAGCTCAGTTGGTGGAAGTGACAAGACACTAGCAAATTCCAGCACAGTAAGAGTGACTGGCTGCATTAGAGCTACTTCTAGGAAAGTGTGTGGGCTGAGCTATTCCTCAAAAGTTAATGAGGTTTCTTTTTGAACTCTGAGCAGCCAAGGCGCCAAGACCATCTGCACTAAGGATGGTGGCTAACTGTAGCTAACTAGTATCTGGGTTTGTTTTGTTTCCTCATTCTTCCCAGTCCCTCTTCCATCCATGCCATGATCTAGGCAAGCCACTGGGGGTGTGTGTGCTTTTTTAGAAGAAAAAGACCAGGGCAAATACTTTAAATAAACAATCAAATAAATAAATGAAGAGAGATTGAAAAACTTACCCCATTTAAACTGGAACTTGCTTTAAATATTTCAACTCGTTGATTGGCAAAATCTGATTCTAGATTCTGATACTGGTTGATCAGGTTTGTAACCAGATTATTGATTACTCCTGCACAATTTGCTTCAGAAAACACCTGCCCTTGTACCTATAAAAAAAATTAAATGCTTTCAATATTTGGTTCAAGAGATAAAATTCAGTCTCCAAGAAGCACAAAAAAAAGGCAGGTAGGCAAGCAGCCTCGAGGTGCCAGTAAAAATGGGATCTACCCCAGCTGACCAAGGATACAGCCCTAGTAGTCTCACTTAGCAACCTCGAATTGGGATTTTGTTAGAGGCCTGTGTGCCCTTCCTTAAACTACAAAACAACTATATACGGTAATAGCTCTAACTAAAGAGTAACTGTAGATATGCAAAGAGACACACAAATGATGAAGGAGGGTATATGCCCCTCAAACCAAGACACAGTTTCAGATACCTTGAGAAGGAAATGTGTTAAGAAGGTATATACAACATTGTTGTTGAGAAAGGTCCTTTCATCCATTAGAATGCATTTAATGTATTCAGCAAACACAGGATCTTCACAGAGGAGTTTAATGCAGTTCTTTGACATGGCAGACTGAAATAAGAACAAGAACAGTATCAAAATGACTAATAGGATTGTGCTGGTACAAACATCAGCAATCATTTCTGTACTGCTGCTGGCAATGCACATTCATTTTAACTGGGCTTCAGAAGAACTGAAGAAGTCACTGCAGCACAAAGCTGTAGCAATTCCTCCCAAAGCCAACAGTGTGCTATTTCAAGCCCACAGTGATTGCACAGTAAATAACAGTCCATGTGTATTGCACATTTTCATATGATACTCAAGTAATAATATACTGAATCAGAGTAAATGTCAACACAGCACAGGAACTGTATATATAACTGGCAGCAGCACTTTAAAGGCAGGAGCAAGGGTCACATACAACCTGGGATATGTGTGTCTCTATTACCCTTGAGCTTCTCAGATCCCCTCCACCACAATGTTTGGCTAAAAATGTCACTCCAGCCCCCCATTCCTACACACACAGCACAAAATTGTCTGAAAACCACCTGATTGTGAGTTCTAGCTCCTGCAATGCCAACTATGGTTGCCCAAAACAGCAGTGATACAGTTTGTGTGGGACCATGTTTGTTGCCGGTCTATTCTGATTGACTGATCAAGCAAAGGTATATACCATTGGTCTTTTTAACTGAAGATGACAGGAATCAACACACGGTATTCCTACATACAAAGAAGGTGCTGTACCACTAAGTTTGATCCTGTTTTATTTATTTTTTTTAAAGCATCTCAGATTGATTGCAGTGAATACAATAGCACCTTCCTTTTTTCCTTTTTTAATCAAGATTTCTATTTGAAATACATTTAATTTTACCTGGGTTTGGCAAAGCTCAGTCCAAAGTTTGGGGAACAAAGCTAGATGAAGAGGCAAACCTTCATATGCAACAAGGACACCTACAATTTCGAAAGACAACATATGACTATTTCTCCAGGCTAGAATGGCACATATGAGACAAAGACTGAAAAATAAAATTATTCTAGAAATAAAGGAACGATTAGATACTGTGATAAATTATCAAAGACAAGGGATAAAATATTTAGGCTAGCCAAATCTAAGAGGGAGATTCCTTGACCAGGTGGCAAGGCAGGAGTAGAAAAACTGAAGGAGTGCGGCTAGTCCAACGACATTAACAGATTAGAACATTTGCCTCCTGCCTCATCCAGCTGGTGTGACGGAATAACCCAGAGTGTTCTGGATTTCTCCTGAAGCCTTTCTGAGAATGGCAGGAAAATAAAAGAATTATACTTGCCCAAATAATGTTGCTCTAAACTCCATATAAAAGTCATATTGGGTATGATGATAACCTATAGCACAATGCTATGCACATTTATTCAGAAGTAATTCTCACAGGTTTGAATACAATTAAATCTCTAACACAGCAGACCCATTAAATAAATGGGAGCTTGGTAAATCAGCACTTATGTTATGTTTCACTGACTGAGTAACTCTACTCCAGTTGAGACTAATAATTGTATTAAGGTCATAATGTTGAGCCTACTCTCACGTAAGTGCATACGGATAAAAACCACATGGCCCTCCAGATACTGAATTACAACTCCCAACAACCCTAGTCCATATTGTTAAAGGTGAAGAATGATGGGAGCGGGAATCCAACATCATCTGAAGAGCTATATGCTTCTCACCCCAGCAGATAGTGAGATGTTAGGGTGATTTTACAACTATACTATCAAAGTGTAGTGTGGTGTTGTGTGCCTTTAAGTCATTTCTGAGTTGTGGTGACCCTAAGGTGACCCTATCCCAGAGTTTTCTTGGGCAGAATTTGTTAAGAGGGGATATTGCCTTTGCTCTCCTCTGGGGTGAGAGAGCCTGACTTACCCAGGAATTTCCATGACTGAACCATAAATCTGAACCCTGGTTTTCCAGCGTACTAGTCCAACACTCAAAACCACTACACCACACTGGCTCTAGTGTGTGAGGCACAGAGACCACGAAGAAGAAGAAAAACAGGTTGCTTACCTGTAACTGTAGTTCTTCGAGTGGTCATCTGTGCCCTCACACGCTAGGAGCTTTCGCACATGCGTGGTAGCATTAGGAAGATTCTAAAGCTTAGTAGCTTGGCGGGAACCCCTCCCCCATACCGGTACTGCGCATGCTCCTCCCGCCGAGCAACGGTCGCTCCTCAGTTCTGTAGTTCGCTGTAGTAACACAGGGACCTGAAAAAGAGGGGAAGGCAGGGCGGGTGTGTGTGAGGGCACAGATGACCACTCGAAGAACTACAGTTACAGATAAGCAACCTGTTCTTCTTCTTCGTGGTCTCTGTGCCTTCACACACTAGGAGACTGTGTAGTTTATCAGTTGGATGGCGGGTCAGGTCCTAGAGAACGGAAGCCAAAACCTCATGTCCAAACTGAGCATCTCTGCGAGACCGGCAGTTGAGCCTGTAGTGGTGCACGAAGGTCGATGATTGAGACCAGGTCGCCACACGGCTGAGTTCATTGAGGTCAATACCTCTCAGGAGGGCAGCCGACGTTGCCACGGCCATAGTGGAATGGGCCCGGAGGAAGGCTGGCGGAGGCTTCCTGGCGAGCTCGTATGCCAGCTCAATAGTCTGTACCACCCACTTGGAGAAGCGCTAGGTGGATACCTTGTGGCCCCTTCGTCGCCTGCCATAGCAGACGAACAGGTGTGGTGATTGTCTGAAAGGGGCAGTCCTGTCCTTGTAGAATGCCAAGGCCCGACGGACGTCCAAGGAGTGAAGGGACTGCTCCAACGGTGTCGTCGGGTTCGGGAAGAAAGTCGGCAGGATGATGTCCTGGCTGAGATGGAAGCTGGACACCACCTTTGGTAGGAAAGAAATGTCCGGTCGGAGAACGACCTTGTCTCTGTGGAAGACGAGGTATGGCTCGTCAGTCCTCAAAGCTGTCAGCTCCCCTGCATGCCTGGCTGAGGTGACAGCAACCAGGAAGGCGGTCTTCACACTGAGCAGCCTGTCGTCAGCAGTCGCCATGGGCTCAAAGGGCGGTCTTGTTAGCTGCGATAGCACCAACGATAATGACCACGGCGGTAGCGGCAGCGATACCGGCGGGTATAGGTGCTGGAGGCCCTTCAGGAACTGCTTGACGGTACTGTCTCGAAAGAGCATCGCTGACAGGGATTGTGGCGGTTGGTATGCCACGATAGCGGCGAGGTAGACCTTCAAAGACGGGAAGGCTAAATCCTGCTGCCGAAAGTGTAGAAGGAAGTAGAGCACGGTAGGCACGCAAGGCGATCGAGAATATTGCGCAGATATGCCGCGAGGCAAGCCTGCGTGTTGGAGAGCCTGATGTGGAGTGAGGCGGCAGAGTAAAACCTCCTCGCAAAGACATCCAGCTTACGACCCTTGTGGTCGGGCGGTGTCGTATGTGTCCTATTGCCGCCTTTTACTTGAGAAGACTCGACGATGATCGAGTTTGGTACCGGGTGCATGAAGAGGAAGTTCGCCTTCTCCCTCTGCACCCGGTACAAGCGCTCTAGTTGCTGTGGTACGGGCTGAGTCGATGCCGGTTTGGACCAAGGCTCCTTCACGGCCTTCAAGATTTTCGGTAAGACCGGTAGCGCAGCGGTGGCTTGCTGCTTGGTCTCCACGTATGAAAAGACGGGATCGTCGTCCTCCGGCTCCGGGACCTTCAGGCCGAGGGTTGCTGCCATACGAAGGAGGATGCCAGAAAGCTGCTGAACATCCTCTGGCGATGTGTCCGGAGCTGGCTCCCCGAAGTCTAGCGGAGGAGATTCGTGGGACGCTGGGGTGGAACGAGTGGACTTCTCGTCAGACTTGAAGGTCTCGGACGATGAAGAGTGAGATCCTTCGGTCAGTCGCTCCGGAGTCGGGTCCCGCGAACGGCGCCGAGGCGATTCACGTGATGTTGCCGCCTGAGCAGCCGCTGGCGTAGCTGTTGCTGGCCTCATAGCTGAGGGCTGTACCGGGAGGACAGACGGTCCGACCTTCTTGGTAACCGTCACGGTGGTGGTGTGGCGAGTCGAAGTAGAGGTCGTCGCCTGTCGTGAGGCCGTCTCCACTGGCCGCGTTGCAGTGGGGTAACCCTCGGTGGTGGCAACACAGCGTGGTAGTGCAGCGAGGGCTCCCTCGACCTCCTATAGCAAGGGGATGGAGATTGGCTATAGGAGTGGGCGTACCGGCAGCGTTCCGTAGGCGAATGGCTACGGGAGCGGCGGTACCGGTGGGAGTCTCTGCACGGCGAGCGAGACTGTCGGGTCTGTCTTGCCGGCGAGGGAGAACGCCTGTGAGACCCCGAGCGCCTGAACTCACGGTGGTACTGATCCCGATACGACGGTGAATGGAAACGGTACGGCACTGGGCGTTCTCTCCACTCAGCCTCGATCACGCACCTGGCGATATGGGATGCCGAGGTGTACCGGGAGCTGGAGGAATGGGGGTGCTGATCATTTTGCACCTCCCTACGTCCAGGAGATGGTGGCCTCACCAACTGCTCTGGCGAGCGAGATGTATTTCTGCCCGAGGCTGAGTGGTGCCTGGGCGTGGCCGGGCGATACGCCATCTCCTGCTCCCGTCGGTCTGATGACCCCGATGGGCGCTCCACCGCCGTGAGGACAGGCAGTTCCTGCGAGGGTGAAGCGAGCTGTTCCTCTTGGGGCAAGTCCTCCACGGACCGCTCCTCTTCAGACAGCTCTCCAGCTTCGCTACGCTCCGACATCAGCTCCTCCTGCACGAGGTGGGTCGGGGGCGGAGTTGGAGGACGGGTCTCCCTAGGAGGGGAGCGACGCTTCTCCTTCCTTCGTTTCTTCTTCTCCTTCTCCTTGCCCAGTGTCTTAGCTCCCTCCGAAGCAGGACGCTTCCGCTGCGCCACAGTCGGTAGCTTCGTAGAAGTAGAGGCCTTCTTGGCCGAAGTAGTCCCCTTTGATGCCTTGGCCACTGACAGCTTGGGGATCCTGGGAAGTGCCGAGATGGGCGTTCTCAACGTCGGTACCGAGCCCAGTACCGACGGAGTGGACGGGAGGGCAGCCACCGCTGCCATTGATGGTGTCGTCGCTCTGGGTGCCTCCGCCATTGCCCTCAGAGATTGTTCCCAACAATAAGATTTGAGGCGGGAAGACCTGTTGCGGAGGCTTTGGGCAGTAAACTCGCGACAAATAGAACAAGTGCGAGTATTATGAGTTTCGCCCAAACAAAAAAGGCACTCTGAGTGTTTATCAGATAGAGCGACCTTACGCCCACACAAAGTGCACTTTTTGAAGGGAGAAGACATAGAATGGAGTTAAAGACGAAGGCAAACACGACGGAGAGAGAAGAAAAAGGGAGGGGAATGATCCAAATACCGAGTCCGACGTCTGAAAAACCAAGAGCGAAGCCAAAAACCAGTCCGAAAAGTCAAGAATAAAGCCAAGCCAAACGTATTTCTGAAGAACAAGCCAAGAACCTTCCGTTCGCCATGGTGGACGAGAAAGAACTGAGGAGCGACCGTTGCTCGGCGGGAGAAGCATGCACAGTACCGGCATGGGGGAGGGGTTCCTGCCAAGCTACTAAGCTCTAGAATCTTTCGAATGCTACCGCGCACGCACGAAAGCTCCTAGTGTGTGAAGGCACAGAGACCATGAAGAAGAACAGTAGATTACTCTAACAAAAGTCATTTCGCTCTCATTCCCCTTGCTACGTTATTCACTAATTAGATGGTGTTGTAAAGTCATATGGATAACATACCAATTTTCTCATGCAAAATCCTGATGGACAAATGTCAATGCAAGAACAATAATCTCTGCAGCTGTAAATCAAGTTAGCTACAGATAAGCTAAGTATTACAGGAAGCATTTAAAAAAAAATAAGTGAAAGCTGCTACTGGAATGTCTGTTCCCTCCACCGTCTTCTCCCTTCTCATGTTAGAATAGTTGAAAATAAGGATGTATGTTTCCTTTAAATAGGTCTCAAAGGGAAGTCCTTATCAGGCAGGACTGGTGTCAGCACTCATTTTCTTTTACAAATGCACCACGTCTGCTCAAGGCTTTGAACACTGGAGAGCTATGAAGAGCGAACCTTAGAACTGTTAAAATGCTAAGATTCACTTGAAAATGAAATAAATGCAATGCATTATACTCAGACTTCAAGGGTACAATGACATCTGTTAAAAAGACTTCATTTAGTAGGTTTCACAGCATCTTTATACTTACTCATCTTCACTAAGGTTTCTGTGAACTTCTCACAGTTGATGGCAACACGGCACAGAAGATGGATGAACTGATGATACGAAAAAAAATAATCTAGCAGCATACGATCATAAACTTCATCTTTGCCCTGAAGATTTAAAGGGAGTTTTGTTTATAAAAAAAAATGAGGGGAAAAAATTCACAAGGCAGGATACTTAACAGGATCACAAAACAACAATTTCCAGCCTGATACACAACCACCCCTTTTGGTACAAATCCTAGGTAGTGCTAACTTGCTACTAAAGTTTAATTTAGGACTTCCTGGAACTTGCTGTATATAGCAAAATCTGAAGGCTTAAAAGAAAAGACAGTAGCTACAGGCTTCCTGCGCTTAAATGACAGGTTAGGGACCAGAGTACTGTCAGAAAATGGAATTTGCTGAAGAGTGGAACACCTGAACCGTACTGTAGGAAGCACAAAGGACTTACAGAGGCTCACTTGCGAATGACTGCATGTGTGCTTGTTTGACAAGTTTCTCAGCTGGATTGATGCCTCCCCTTTCCAGTTCACCTTGCAAGAAGTATGCACATGTGAGTGGTCCCAAGTGAGCCTCCAAAGGCAAGAGAAGAACTAATGAAAGAGCGGAACCTTCACTTAATTAATGGACTTTGTCTTTAATTTGGAAACTTCAAAAAAGCGAGTCATCAGATAACGTGGTGCTTTAACAAGGAACGGTAAAAGAGATGGTGCGCATTTTCTCCACTCATCATTTCTCCAATTGAGTTCACTTTCTTATTCCATTACCAAGGACCAAATGTGTTCACAACCCTATGTATTTGTTTGCCTGGGATAGAGGGAAAAACTTTAGAGCAGAGAGATGACAGGTAGGGAAAGTTCATCACCCCACACATTTGTTAGATAAACTTAATTTTGTTAGCTTCTTCCTATCAAAAGTGAGCTACGCCCCAAATAAATTAAAAAACAAAACAAAACAAAACACAGCTTTCTTCCCCAAAAGTCAAGGTACAACTCATTTAGAGTCTCATCCAACCCTAACAACAATCCTGAAGATAAGTTCAAGTTGTCCTTCATCCCCTGGCAGATGTACCTTGTTGGCTTCAACCATCGTAGGCAAGAGGCACATATTGAGCTCAGGACGAGGGGGGCGGATGTTACTTTTGCCTCCTATCAACTTCAAATTTTCACGGCATGGGAAATAAGGGCCAAGAGACACTGGGAATTAGAAGAAGAGAAACATTCATAAAAGGCAAGGAGTCTGGCAGATACACAAGGCAACCATGTGAAGGACAAGTTCTATTAAAAGCAAAACTAATGCTGTGATTTACTTAACTGTCTTAAGAACAACAAAAATCAATCAATCATCTGTGTTTTAGCTACAGCATTGTAAAAGGACATACATAATAACTAGCTTTTCCTGTGTTCTATTAAAAAAAAAAATCATACCACATCAAAAGACTAATAAGAAGACAATCATTTGTCTACCACTTGCTTTTCCAGATTAACATCAAGATTAGCACCTTTAAAACTCTTCACATATTTAGCTCCAGCTGATGTTACAGCTCCTTTCTGTCCTGGCATTTGAGTTCTGCCCAGATGTTTGCTACTATAAATCTACTCAAGGACAACTGCTTCCAAAATCTGATTCATCATGTTCTCTTGGAATAACCATTCTGCCTGCCCATAAATCACCATGACCTTTGAATGTGTCATCTCTTTCTCTCAACATCCTAATTATGCAGAAAATCTTTTTAAATGTTCCCAACGTTATCTTTGAACCTCAGTCTGCTCCCATGTCTATCACTAACTGCAAGAATCTCCAACATCAGCATGTAATATTGCTACTCCTGTCTCTCAGATGGTCTACTATTTGCTTAATGGTTACAATGTGAAACTTTTGGAACGGCAACATGTCTGAAAATTGTGGCTATACATCACTTTTAGTACAGCAAGCACTTAGAGTAAGAAATCTACTATCTCATACTCATTGTTCCCTGTGCAAAGCATGGTGAAGGCTGCTCCCCATCTTACTATCAAATTGTTATTTTCTTTCTTTATTGCAATTCTATGAAGTGCTGGCCAGCTATAAAAAAGCAGTAACAATTTCTGTCAAATGAAAATACGTACTTGGGATGTTGCTGTGGTGGTATGTACAATGATTGTGCTGAAGAAATGGAACCAGAGTATGTAGGAAATCATGAGGGCTTAAGAGAACCAGCTCTTTGAGGACATCTACAAAACAAATAACAGGCGTTATATTTTGCCCACAACTGGCGAGGCCATACAGCATGTGTTCTCAAGAACAAAACAAGGTTTTGTACTTTGTAATATATCTTGCAAACTGAGAAAACGTGATAATTTATCCCCATCTACATAGTTCATCCTAAAATATTTATTTTACAAATGGTGATTCCAGTTTTGCTAGCCAGCGAAAGGGTAGGAAGAGCATCTGAGTACTGAAGTTCAGCTATGTTTTAAACATTTGTAGTGTTACTGTTGCAGTCACAAAGACTGCAGGGCTTCCTACAAACTACATCCTGCACTCAAAGCAACATTCCATTCCTTTTGTGACTCACAGGTTGGAAGTACTTAAAGTTTCACAATTTGTACTTGTGGCTGCAAGAAAAACTAAAAGCAGCAATTGGGAGTACTCTACCTCACCCTTATTGAGTAGCCAGCAGGGAAGGGGGGTGTCTATGACATCTCCCATGCAGATTTAGACTGCACTCTTAGCACTGATTTATCTTTAGGCACAGTATCATGCCCAGTTTTTGCAATGCTCTTTGGATGGTACAAGTTATAGTCATATACTTTGGGGCTAGGAAAACTTCAGTCCTACATTTCAGCCCAACCCTTCTCCCCTATTTTGCACAAATTATATTCAAAGTGGAAGGAGACCAAGTCCATTTGTCCCTGAAGTAACCGAACAGGAACAAGAAAGATGAACTGGACTCAAGGAAAGTGGCATAAGAGCAGCATGAACACACAAGACCTTATTGGTTAGAATTTTTATTGTTTACTATATTCTTCTATTAGGACACTGGGCCTCTAGCATTTATTCTCTCTTGTGAACTTTTTCCTTCTGTATGTTCCACGTTTGCTCATGGACCAGCACGGACTTTAGAAAAAGATGAATAAACAGAAGGCTTTCTTAGATTTACATTTTACCAACCACAATGACTTTCATGTACCTTACCTATACAAGCATTTCGAAGTTCTGGAGGGCTGTATGAATTTAGCAAAGTTAAAAGCTTATGGGCAAATTCTATTCGCTCTTGCCACTGGATAAGGGCTTGCTTCACATCTGCAAATACAACACAACACTAGGTTAAACACAGTTTACCATTTAAACCTTACAAAATGTTGATTAAAAGTGACAGTGATGGTTAGAATACTACTTGTGAACTACACTAGCAGTTGCACTTTTTCTAGAGCCACAACACAAAAAGAAAGGGAAAAGAGCTAAAACCAAATGGTTCTCAGCTGCATATTCTCCAATTCATTACTTTCTTAATGGCCAGTGTGCCTATCACTCTCTTCTCTTTTTTTCCCCACCACCAGCACAACTGAGGTCAGTGTAGTACAAGAACAGAATTCTAGTCTATACTTTGGTTTTATATGTACAGTTGGTTCTCCACATTCAGGACATGATACCTGCAAAAATGTTAAAACTGCAAATATCAAACTGTGTGTCTGTAGGAAGGGGCCAAGGCATGGTTGGCAGAATGGTCACCCAGAGTCAAAACCAAGTCACACAAAGGAGGGGGAAAGGGGGTGGGTCAGCATGGTGACACTATACTTTCTCTTTCTTGCCCATCTCCTTCCTTGAGTATGTGTGGGACACTGAGGGGGAGGGTTTGTGGTGCTGAGAAATCGGGCTGTGATCTGCCCTTAGCTGGCCAGGCAGCAGCTGAGGGAGGAGGACCACCACAGGTGGGTTTTTAAAGGGCTACATGGCCAGATCATAGCCACCAAGAGGGAAGATTCCCCCGAAAAAGAAGCACCTGAGGTGGTGGTGGGGCATGGGTTGGAGAAACTTGCAAATAATCAAACCCATGAAAGCAAGACTCTCAAATGTGGAGGGCTGACTATATATATATCTATAAAAAATATATTAAATATATATATATTAAAATATATATGTAATAAATCTGATTAAATAAAGTTCAAACCTTTTCTTTGCAGATATGGTCGAGTAGATTTGAGAACAGAAAGGAATATGGACAGAAGCTCCACCAGGTCTCCAGTTACGTGGCAAGCTGTGGCTTCATGGTACATCATGTGCAATGTGTTGAAGGACTGCCAAAATAATTTTATTTAAAAAAAAAATGATAAAAGAACTGTCACCTTTAAAAAAACTATTCCATATAGATACTATGTTTCCATTTACTCTGAGACATTTCCTAAATATTTTTTAGAAACACACTGCCCATGATATTCTTACCTCTGTCATCAGAATTAAGCCTCTGTTAAACACAACAAGAAGACGGTCCTCATCAGTTTCTAATAATATTCGGAAGGCACTGGGGAGGCAAAAAAGGAAACAATCTTAAAGCTGAATTATGTCCTCAAGATGCTCATCATTCTAATATCACAATATCCAAAGCACATTAAATTATACTGTTATTTTACTTTTCTCCTCCTTCTTCCTTAGCAATTCTGAAAACAACCACAAGGGCTGATCTACGGGTAGCATATATTCTGAAAATATGGGACTGTGCCCTCAGTATAGTGCACTAAATTTCACTCACAATCCAAATTTTTGAAGCATATTTTGCACTAAAATGTGTTTTGTGTGAATGAAAGATGTGCTGGTACTCACCATGAATTCTTGAGTATGTACAGCAACAATCTACAGTCCATTGGGATCATAAGGCAACACACTGTGGATTGTCCTTTTCCACATTCCAGAGAATAGGGGATTGTTTAAACAGAAAATTATGTCACACACACTTAAATAGGAAATATTGGTGTGATCTCTCAAATGATGGTTGTGGGTGTTTAAATGTGGAAAATGGGGGGGGAGTAGAAAAATTATATTTGCTATCTAAAAAATGTTGCGGTTATACAATGCTGGGAAAAAGACACAAAAAATAATTCAAAGAAGGCAAAGGACAATTTTTTCCATTTGTGTAGATGTGAAAAAAATATATACACACAAAATATTCACATTCATAGAATAATGCAGCTAGGGAGTTGCCACAAACCAATAGCTTATGTACTTGCATTAACCACACAATTATATTTCACACTGTCCACATTATTACAACTGATGCATGAGTTGGGAGAAAAAACCAAATTTGAAAAAAATCCCCAAACACTGGAATGTTCAATTTATCAAAGGCACAAATTCTCCCCGAGTGAGAGTGCTAGTTTAAAAACAAATATAAAAACCTACTGATACCTCTGTTAGAGCAGACACACTGAATTAATGAGATTTACTTATGTGTTGACTCCCCTTTTCATTCAATGGCTCAATTTTAGTTGGGACTAACAGAGCTAAGTTCAAGAGGAAAATGGATACTGGTGTAATATATCTCAGAGGCACTGATGGTTCCCCTAAGACAGGAAGGCAGATATCCCAAATGTACCTTCTCTTAGGAGTTCCATATGGAAAAATGATAACTTCCCCTGGTTTAAAGGATGATCAAGCCAAACTGTAAAAGCGGAAGATCTAATAGCAATCCCAATCCTCCACGCTCAGTAAATATTTATTTCTGTCAGTGCAGTGTATTCCAAAAGTGCAATAATGCTCAGAAAAGCGTAGTATTTTCTGGTATTTCAAACTGTAAGAACCATAAAATTGATCATACATCAATATTTAAAAAAAATGAAATACCTTATTAAAGTAGTCCAGCATGACCGTCCATCTAAGCAACGAAGGTAACAACTTATGGTGGTTTTCTTAAATTGCTTAATGTCTTCCAGTTCCTCCTCTCTCATATCTGGCCTCTGAGCTACAAACAGTTGCATGAGGTTAAACAGCTCTTCCACTGCCTAAACAAACAGAACATGTATGATGCTACAGTAAGTATCTCAGCCTATAACATCTATAGAAAAATACTTCTATAAAGGTAACATTTTCTGAAATAGGAAAAACACCCTCCAATAGGCAGTCACTATGAAATACCATATTAAAAATAGATGGTTTACAGTTTTCCCTGAACCATGCCCCACTTCTCCACATATTTTACTCCCCTTCCCACCTCTGTAATATACATCTGTAAAAGAATTACAGACAGAAACAGTAAAATTGGATCAAACTGGGTAGATTACTGAAGATTGGGGTTAAAAATAGCCACTTTGCAACCCAAGGGGCTTTTTGTTTCCTAGACATCTTTGAAATTAGGACTCAATAACTAGAGTTCTAAAGGCCAAAGGTAGTCCGCTATGTATCTCTAGAAGTTAAGCAGCATCAACCTTCATTATTATATGGATGAGAGACAGCCAATGATACCAGGTACTATAGGCTATACTTCAGAGGAAGGACTAGCAAAACCACTCTGGAGTAATCCTTCCCTAAGAAAACCCTATGAAATTTATGAGGTAATCATAAGTAAACAGGCAGCTTGAAAATATGCACATGTACACGTCGTACACACACACACACACACACAAGTATCGCCACCTAGCTTCTAGCTGCCAATGCAGAGGCAAGAAATACAGTGTGCCCGCTGTATATGCAGGGGGTTCCATTCCCGGAATCCCCATGTAAAGCAGAAAGTGTGAATGCTGCACACACCCATCATGTCCATTCACTATAATGAGACACAAGGCTTCATGTCACCTCACATTCATGTATGCAAGAGGCTGCACCAGAAAGGGCACACTATACATTTGCTGGCACTTCCACTTGGAAAGAGTGAATTCTGATCCACTACTTTCCACCTTTTCTTCAAAATCACAGACCAATAAAACAGTGCTGGCCAATCAAGAACTCTGAATTCTTCATACGTTACGTCCCATCCTCTTATATGCACAAAATGTAAATTCTGCTATTTCCCTCTTCTGTGTGAGTGGACTCACCCCAGGGTACTGGCTGGCATGTGGTGTGAGATTCTTGAAGGCCCACTGGATATTCTGATGAGAAGCCAACTGCCTGGTGAATGCAGGGGACTGCTCACAACATAGCCGCAGAATGCCATAGTAGGCAGGCAGCATCCCGCGGTTAAAAAGCACCACATCCTGGTCATCATGGTCTGCTAGGATGTAATTGAAGGCAATGTTCTTGGTCACCACGGGGTTCTGCACTATAAGGCGCACATTCTCAGGGCAGTCAACACAGACATTGTACCAGAAAGAAAGCAAGGCCTGCTTGTTGTGGTTGGTGGCAATGGCGGGCTCAGAAAGCTTAGGCTGGAAAAGGTTCCACAAGTCCATGAAGTAGGTAGAAAACATTAATTTTTCAGTTTTGGAAATCAAACAATAAGTCATAAAACTGAAATAGGGCACCAGTTTTGTAGTCCCATGAACAGCAGCATCAACATAGAGCTTTGCTCGTGAGAGCAGCCCAAGGAGTACATTATAAACCTGGTGAAGGACAACTGTTGTATCTGGACTAAGGGGAAGGTCTCGAGTGGGGATGTGCAATGAGCGAGTAGATCGGAACATCTGTCGGAATGAATTGCTTGGAATAAGGGAGACCAGAAGGTAGGCCGCAGCTGCAAAAGATAAACATGCAAGTGAGTAAACTGGTGTGATGGTTCTGAATTGTGCACATTCTCTTTTAAAACAGGAATAGCGGTCTGTTGGGAAGGGGATACCTCCGACCAACAGCAAGTCTGAATCTGGCCCAAAGAGCTCCACCCTAAATTCTGTCCCTGTAGGCCTACTTAGTGTTTCATTCCTGATCTCAAGTCTGAACTAACACCTGCAAGCCTGGCAGAGAGTCCTTTGCTCTCTTGCATAAGGGAAACTGAGGAGGAAGCCAAGTTTGAAGCTGGTATCAGGGTGTGTGGCCTCACTCACTGACATCTAGCCTATGAGGGCTGTCAGGGAGGTGATTAACCAGCTCCAGCATGGCTCCTCACCCTTGGTTTACAGCTCAACTTTCATAAAACTGCACTCTTATTACAATCCATATCCCAGCTAAGAAAACAGAAAACAGCCAATGTGTACAATATGATATAAAAAACTCAATGGCAGAAGTAGTTCTGTGGCTCCTGATCTCATATTTCCGAATAGTTCCACATAATGCTGACATGAGTATTTGCATATAATTTTACCTATTTTGGTCATTCAAATACTATCAGTGAAATGACGAAAGCAGTAGACTCCAGATTCTTCCTTGTATTTGCAATAAAACATTTATCAACATAAAAATATCTAGGTGTTCAAAACAAAACAGACAGTTTTTCTCTTAAACACTTACAAGTTCTCACTCTAGGGTAGTTATGAGCCAAAAGAAAACGTTCTACCCAGTTCTCCATATTCTGCAACACCCAACTGTGGGCAAGCTTATTTCGAGGTGTCTGCACTGCTAACCAATCCAGGCACTGAGATGGATTGTATTCAATTACCTGGGGGGGGGAGAGATGGAGGAGAAATGTTACCAAAAGACATGAAAAGCCACTACTTAGTGGCTTTCTATGTGCTGAAAACATGACCATGAATCAAAACATTGCAAATGGCATACAAGGCTGCAAACAGACACATTACATCCAATATGTAAACTTGTATTCAATATTGTATTTTGCTAGATCAGCACACACATACAGCCAATGAATTCTGTGGATAGTCATGAAGGTACTAAACAATCCAGAAGCCAAGAGTACTCCTAATCAAAATAGACTATTTGAAGGATCTTTTTTTTCTTGAACTGAAAGGCAAAGGGCTTGAGGAATGAATTTTACTTTCACACTTAGCATCAAGCCAGATATACTGTGGGATCCAGATATAAAAACTTTTACATCTTCTCAGCTTTAATCTCTGACACATCAAAGAGCAAGGACAGTAACAGCAGTCTGACAATGAAATCAACTGCCTAGAAAGGTGGTAGAGTCTTCTTCTCTGGACATCTTCAAAGAGAGGATGGACAGCTACCTGTTTGGGATGCTTTAGCTGGAGATCCCGCACCCAGCAGGGGGTTGGACTCAATGGCTCATGTGACCTCTTCCAACTCTATGATTTCATGACAGATACTCACAGAGCCAGAGGCTGCAGAAATCCTATAACGTGTGGTTCTGGGTGCACCACAGGTATACAAAGAGATGTGTAGTATCCATGGAACTCCATGTCCAGGCTTTGGAAATACCATGCCAAAAACTGCCTCCACAGCTTCAGCAATTACGCAGTATAGAAATGCAGTAAATGAATCAATAAAATCTCATTTTGCACAATACTGTACTTTCCTCCACTGTTTTTGCATAATTTATCCCAAGTCTGTTGATCACTGGAGTAGGAGATCTATGCAGGATGCTGAAGACCTGCTCTGACCATTGCAAACATTACTTGGATCTAACACTTAAAAAAAAAACCTTTTCAACAGTTACAGCCGACACATACTTTCAAGCATCTATTTACAAAATGGACAATCTTAAGGCTGTAATTTTAAAGTCATGGGAACCAGAGGAAGGGGCCACATGATGAAGATGTCCTCTAGGTCTTTTGATGACACTTGATGATGATCTGACCTTAGAGTGGAAGAACTGACATAGATGCTTCTCCTGGTTCTGCCCAAGCTCCTTTCAAACCTGTGCCACTTTCTTGATGTTAAGGATATCCATTCCTTGAGGTAAAATAATGCCTAGTGTATTGTCAGCAAGCGGCAAACACATTTCTTATTGATGTCATTCACAGTAATTTGCTTTTTCCCCTTTTCACAGTGAATCTCCTGGGCTATCATTCTTTCTCTTTCTTTCTGTCTGTCAGAGAATAGCATCAGAGTTGATGGACTAACATTTCTAAATGACTTTCAGTAACTACTCTGGATAGAATGATTAGATTGGAATATGACATAAGCTCTATTTGCCACAAAGCCTGATTATGTGGCGTCTGATCACAAATAAACTTTATCTGGCTTCAAACCTTTTCAAACTCTACAATGATGCTTCCGGGAGTGCTCAGAAAATTTCTGTTTTTTCTCCACAGAACGGTAATATTGTCCTTACTAATGAGTGTGAGTAGAAAGCTGAAATCAATGGGGACTAAGTTATTTGATTCCTAGGGAACACAAGTTTATTTAAATTACTCTGGATCCACACTGTATCTGTTACTTCCACATTTAAGTTCCTTTCTATTAGTTAACAACTAATCTGCATGGAGCAAGAGATACAAATCAATTCACTGTTCACTGGCTGAGATTGCAGAATTTTTTTTACAGAACTCTATGCCAGTTTTCTTTATGGAGATAAATTGTTTGAAAGCCTCTCACTTGAAAATCATATCCCATGTTAAAATTCACAAGACGTTCCAACAAGATCAGAACTTCCCATGTGACTGCTAATGTGGCATTTTCCCACAGGAAGATTCTACACTCTGTTTCACAGCAGTGGTATTTTTTCAGTCTAATGAAAAAAATAATCTTTTACACATCACTCAGTGTCCCAGAAAAAAAAAATCAACCATAGCAACAACAAGACAAATTCCTGTCTAGCCCTGTCTACTGTCTGCAAGAGGAAGGCTCCATCCAAAAGTACTGGATTGTCTCTCAAAGACTAAAGTAACAATTTCCCAAGTTTCATAAAGATTGAGACAACTTAGCCATTAAAAGTCTATTCATGATGGCACTGTAGACATTTCCTTGAAGGGTATTATCATTCAATAGCTTTGTAGGGCAATATAAATAAGAAAGACTCAATATCTGTTTAAGTTCTGTATACTTTACCTCCCATATCCTCTGGAGAATGTAAGAAGCAAAGGGTGGCATTCCAGGAGGACCACCAGCAAATTCCATAAGCATGGTCAACAACTTGAAAAAAGGGTTGGCTGCCTGCAATGTGTTAAAAAAAATTGTATAAGCTGCTATAAATCGTGTAAGAAAATCACAAACCTTGACAGCTAACTTTTAATCAATGATTAATTTTACCATGTGAATGATCTATGTGCAACTAAGCACACAAATCTATGTTTGTAGCTAGTACGAAACACCCTGAGACCTAATGAAGGACATACACACTTCTGCAGTGATCCTTAGCCTAATCTCATAAACCTATCTGATTTGTCCTTCTTTACTCAATAGCTGTACCACACCTGCATAACCAACACAAGGTCAATTGATTGCAGCCAATCATGCAGCCAATCATCAAAACATGATGAAGGTAAGTGCACACAAGACACTGGGTGGATGAAGGTAGAAATAAGAAGCACAGTGTCTCAAATTTCAGTCCCCTCCAGTGAAGGCTGGATTACTTATTACTGAGGCAGGGAGAACCCCTCCCCAAATGCTTTCCCCACAGCTATATATTACATGGAATGAAGTGAGAAAGTGTATAATCAGAAGCACAAGGCCCCAGTTTTGTATACAAGGATGGACATCTTCCAAGTATCACTATCCTTTCCTTCAGTCTCAGAAGCCACAGTTGTCATTTTTCAAAAACTTCCAGTTAGAAAAAAGCTCCCCCATCTAAAACAGCTGATATGAAAAATGACCTATCATGCCCCTAAGAGGTTTCTGGAGAGGAATGACGATCCAATTTTAGGGTTAAAACTAAGGGAGCCCATAGGCCATACTTTGTCTACATTGGTGTAATTCCATTCAACATTCCATTTCTTGATATGGCAAAACCTTGGGCCTGTTGTTGTTGTATGCCTTCAAGTCACTTCCAATTTATGGCAACCCTAAGGCAAAGATATCACAATGTTTTCTTGACAAGATTTGTTCAGAGGTGGTTTGCCTTTGCCTACCTCTGAGGCAGAGACAATGCTACTTGTCCAAGCTTATCCAGTCGGGGATCTGAACCCTGATCTCCAGGGCTATAATCCAACAATCAAACCACTAGACCACTGGTTCTTTGGGTCTACTACCTTGTATCAATATATTTTTCCCTCTAGTCCAATACTGTCTACATGGCTCTCCATGGCTTCAGGCAGAGAATGAGGTGCAGGTACTTACTGGAATAGTCATTCTTGGATATGCAGAGGAGCAAACTTCTATTTTTATCATTTTTATTTTTATATTCTGTGTAAATTTATTTAAAACTTGCATTTGTATACATTTATAACAAAATAAAATAAAACAAATAATTAATCAAGCACTTAATGTATTTTTATATTTCAATTTTTATAGCCTTCATACTTTCTGAACTCATGCAAGAGAAAATGACCCATGTGATTATAGACTGCACTTCTGCAGAAGACCAAGTAAGTTCTTTTATGCTAGTTGTTCTTTTGCCTGAAGACACCAGGGCCATTAAGGGTTGAATAAACCAGAACACTGGACTCTTACTGTGAGGTTTCTTTTCTGGTATGGTGTGTCAGAGGCACCTGACAATGAGTTAACTCCCCCTGCGGCCCAGGAAGACAGTAGTGACCCAGATTTTTTTCTCTCTCTAGCCCTAGTGCTGACAGAACTGTCTCAATACTGTCCCATGGCTGACCCTAAGAGAGTGCACAATCTGAGGAGTGTGCAAGATATAGAGAGGGAGAAAAATCTTCTTGATTAGGCTTAGCAGAGACTGAAGTGCAGAAGAGAATCAATCCATATACCTATATAACTTGAGTACGTCATATGTGAATCAGCCCATGACTGATCAGTTTGTGGGATTTGGATGCTTCCAGCAGACTTTACATAATAGGTCTGATGACATGTTCTTAGTCTGATATGTCAAGGTATTAAGCAATGGGATGTAAAAAAGCTTACTTAAGGTCAAGAGGTGGCAGTGACTGATACGATGGAGGAGAAGAAGCAGTCTACAGCACTCCTGTCCTAAAGGCTAACTGTAGTTTATCTTTATAATAAGACTACAGCTAGTGCTGGGCTTTGTACAGTGTAACAATAAAAAATCAAGTCATGTGGCTAAAGTAGACCTAGATGTCATTTCCCAAGCAAGGTGAAAGGAAGCAAACTGGTGTGACTGAAGAATTTTGTACAGTGGATATAGATAGCAGGTGGTCAACACACATCTAATTTGCTTCAGTTCTGCTTGGAGGGCTCAAAGCAAAATAATGGTAGAAGTTGTTCCTGAGACCTGTGAAAGACAAGCGTTTACTCTGCTTCATAATGAAGCATTACCTTTCTCTATGGACCATATCTAAGTAGTCTCTGATAGGTCCATTCTGATACCTATCCGTAAAATGTAATTGTCATGAGGAAGATTACCGTATTTGCTGGCATATTAGACATACTTTCCCCCCTTTAAAACACCCTCTGAAAATGGGGTGCATCTTATACACCAGCAAATATGGTAGTGCTAAATACATAGGGAAGGGAGGGGGAGCAAAAGCAGTTCTTCCTGCCCAGGCAAAACAGGAAGGGAGGGTGTAGACAAAGCCTGGTGTTATACTCCTTACCTTCCTGTCCTCTCCTGTGCATTTTCACTCTGCTGGGAGTTCTCACAAAACAGGAAGGGAGGAAGTGGGGGAAGCTTGGTGCAGCACTCTTTTCATTCCCCTCCTCTCTTCTGCATTTTGCCTCACCAGAGAACTAAAAAAAAATTCCTGAAAAATACTCCTTGAATCTTACATGCTGGTGCATCTAATTTGCCGGCAAATACAGTAATTCTGGCTTGTATCAAAAGCACACGGAGACCCTGTCCAGGTCAAGCAGCATCATGTTCTATCTCGGAAAAGACTGAAGGCAGGGCCAAAAGCTCCCTGCAAAGACTGCTGGGCTTAAGTTGGACTGCTGGGCTTAAGTGGCTCAGGTGCAGAAAGTGGTGTAGCTCTTTGATGTGCACTTGTAGCTCTGTGTTGTCCATTTGGCTTTGACTTATGGCAACTGTATAAATGAGTGACCTTCAAAAGCCCATTATCCTATACTTAGTTTCCACAGGCATGTAACATCAGAGAATAGTTTCCATGTTCTCCTAACAGTATATATTATTTATTGTTTTCTGGAAGACAGCAGGGGCAACACTGTCTGTTGTGAGTACTGAGTTCCAGGAAGGTGTCCCTTGCTGATCAAGACAGATACCCACAGCCATATGGGAGTGGGACCCTAGGACAAAAGGCTTCTTACTATGAAGAAGAGCTATGGATCTCTGCTAAGAACTAGAGCCTGCATAGCCAAAAAAGGGGTTTCAAAGATGACATGATCTTCCAGAACACCCCAGATATTAGGGGGTGGGGATGCGAAGAAAGGTAGACAAAAGTCCCTTACGATAGAAGGGTTTTTAAAACTTCCAACCTTTCCATTGCTTCTTAGAAAGTGGATGAAAAGGGAAATTGGGCAGGGTTGTTCACTAAAGGTATAATGTTTAAGACCAGGAGTCAGTGGTGAATCTGTAAGGCAGGCTGACCTCATGAAGGGCTATCAATAATTCTGTGATTGCTCTCTTGGTTGGATCAGCTACTATGAATCATCTGACCTTGGAAATGGGCTCCTCACAGAACAAACTTGTTTCTGTGGTCACTATGATCATGGAAGAAACCTACAAGTGTCCCCCTATGTGATTTTACTATCTGTCAGTAGGAGAGCCTTGTATGTGATGACAGCCAATTTTTGGTGTCACTTGTGGGCAATCTGCATTGGCAAGTTAGACAAAACCTCTGGGGAGAGCAAGAATGCAGGAAGGGCAATTGCAGCACGTCAGGGGAGGAAAATATCAGTTGTATTGTTGGACACTGGGTCTACTGGATTTTCCCATCTCTGATATCTGAGGGGGGTTTTCTGGTTGTGACTATTAGCTCCTGGCTGTGGAGCAGGAAATTCTCAGTTTCTGTTTCTACAGTTGTTTCTAGCAAACAACCACCAAGACAGTCAATTTTACTGGAAGCAGATGCCAGACTATATGTAAGGGAACTGTATTGGCAGTGATTCTGTTGATAACAGAACCATAGGTACTTCTTGAGCTGAAGGACTATGGGATGACATCTAAATATGATTATAGAATAAAGGTATTCTCCTTAGTATACATCGCTCCCATTGTGTTTTGAGGATCTCCATCTGAAACCTGTGGCACATCACAAACTATCTACTGACATACGAACAATCTAAGTTCACTCAACAGATGAATTTTTTATTTTGAGACAAGGAAAACTGAATAGGACCAAAAGAATCACACAAATAAGGGAACTACTATAGTTTTTGTCTCTATTAGTTTAATTATGATCAGTCTATAAATGAGGTTAGTTGTAGACTTAAAGCAGAAATAAGTTTAAAAAGCAAAAAGCAAAAAAGCTAGAAATCATTTCATTAATGCATAATAGGAAGGCAGGGCACCAGCCTAATTGAAGGAAAATTGTTTCACAAATCTTTGTTTAATCCCTGCTCTAAGTAAACCAATTGCTTGGAATTAACGATGGAAAGAGGTCAGAGTACCAGGCTCATTAAGAGAAAGTTAATCTTACAGTAGTCAAAAACTTGACTGCTAAAGGTTTGGGAAGAACAGGAAGACACTATTTTCAGCCGTCTGAGAAAAATCACAGCTTTCCTGAACAGTGTGCAAAGCCATTTGGTGGTTAGAGTACTAATATTCTCAAGTACCTGCATCCCAAAAGAAACCTTGTCTGGGCAGGAAAGAGAAGTCTGGGCTACAAACCACTTGCATCTCTGTGGCCCAGCCATGCTTCCACTTATTAACCTTTGAAGAGGAAGTTCTAGCTCCTTACTCAGCCCTCTACTGATACTCCAGTTCCAGGAAACTCTTGTGAGAGCAAGAGCTGGGCATGTTCAGGGGTCTGTAAGAGCTCTGTTGATGCTCTAGTGCAAGATATGGTATGTAAGGAGTCCAGAGGCCTGTCCTCTGACTATGCCTCTCTTGCAAGAATAAGCTCACTGTAGCTACTCTCAGAATGATTCCTTTTAGCAGCTAGAGCAGTTTTTTTTAAAAAAATCTACAACAGCAGTTTCTCGATCTGCTACTGTCTGCATGTTTGAAATATCCGAAATCAGCTCATTTTAACATAGCCAGGGCAGAGTTAGTAAGGAGAAATCAAGATAAAGAGAAATAAGAGACTTTTTTAAAAAAAAATCCCCAAAGAACATGGAGATATTAAACATTTTAAGAGGGAGAACATAAATCAGGACAAGGTAAGAGGAAAAACAACTAAGAGATGGCATAGAACATGACAACTGAGTAGCTAAAGAGCAGAGCTTCTTAAAAAGGGAGGAAAAGTGTGAAGTTGGAACAGCAACAGATCAAGAAACAAAATCTCAGTCACACGATCTCTTGACTTCCTGGGCAACAGGGAATAAACTCATTGTTGGGTGCCTCTTCATACCAAACCGAAAAAGTATTAATATACCTCCAAGGATATGCTAGAATTGTTCTTTTGAGGAGCCCCATACTGACTGACAAAAAAGCTTTTGAAACAAGAACAGCAAAAGCAACATGTGACATGGTGTGGAAGGCTTCTGCTCAATGGGGGGAAAGTACTGACATCTCAAGATTAGTAAAAGCCCTTTGGCTAGTTTGAAGTAGCTCTCTGGATTTAATATTGACAAACATAGTGCAAAAAGAATTATTGAACAGTGGGTTTCTATGATAACCAACAAGCCCACAGAGAGATATCAAGTTCCAGCGACTCTCCTCTGGAACAGCTATATCCCAACCTTGTAAACACCAGGTCAACAGCAGACAACAATAATACTGCAACTAAGACTGTTACTCAAGAATGGTGGAATCGGCATTCCTGATGCTTTAGAAACTCTGACTGATGGAATTATATAGAGTGGGACCTTTAATGACCCCCACCCCCCAATATTTTCAAACAGTCTTCATATGACAAGAACCTCATTTCAACAAGAACATGCTTAAAACAGATGTGACAAAATCAGAGATCAGGCTGAGTTCTCACACCAACACAAGACTATGACCTCATTGGAAACACACCAATTAACACACTAAGTATGCACTCAAAAGGTGAGATACAAAAACACAATCATGTTTCTATGTGCAATAATTACATCATCTTTAACCATTTAAAAAACAGTAGCAAACATCTGGATAACTATCAATATATACCCTACATACCTCAGGAGTCAACTTGGCTATAGAAGTGAAAAGCATTGATACAATCTATAAGAAAGAAAGAAGACATTTTATTATATGAAATACTTATGCCAGTCTTCTAGTTAATCTCCTAGGAGAAACAGAATCAATAAAAGCAGATACTTACATGTTCTGCAAGTCTGTTATTGTACCGACAAAGGCTGAAAATAAGATTGCAAGTCTGCCTGATGTTGATCCCATCACGGATATGTTGAAACAAGAAAGGAAAACCCTACAACAAATCCAAAGGTTACTGTAGCAGATATTTTTTGAAAGTGTGCTTTAAAAATCAATTGTACTTCTTCACATCAAGATATACTACCTTGCCTCCTGTTAATGCTGCCATATCATTCTGGGATAAAGTCAAGTGCCTAAAACACACAAACAGAATGGATGAATCACAAGCAAGGAATGGGGCTTTTTCCTTGTCAATTCAGAATCCAAAGAACAGGCAACAAGGACGTTATGATGCTTTATAATGGGGAAGAAATGTAGGAAAAAGATAAGTAGTTATGATAGATAGCTTGTTTACTTTCAGCTCAACAACAGAGAGATGCATGGCATCCTGACCAGCATGCCTATCTGGTAATACTAATACCTCCCTCCATGAGAAGAATAAGAAAAGAATGCATGTGGTAAACTGGAACCTAGGAATCTGCTTTGTCAAATAGTTGGCTCCTTGAGCTTAGTACTGTTGAGCCTAACTGGCAGCACTTTTTGAGTTTCCCCCACCTCTTGGGTCAGCTAGTTCAATACTTAAGGAGAGTATCACATAAAGAAGATGGACTTTCATCCAGATTATGGTTGCCTATAGCACCAAGTATATCCACTATACTTATATGGGTCACTAAAGAAAAACAAGAAGCTAGTCACTGCAGGTGTGGACAGCACTTACCTTTCTGAGCGAGACTGTTCAACCAGAAGAGCTATCAGAGCAATCATTTTCTCAAGAGCAGCAGGCCTGTATTTTTCTTCCGCTAAAGACAGAATGTCTTCCTCTTCCTCTTCCTCCTCTCCTTCTTCTTCTGATAACACTTCAACTTGTGGCTGAAGTACAAGCAGGAAAAGAAATACATAATGCTCAATGCATACCTTTCCAGAGTGATTTCTATAGACACCAGAGTGTTTTTTTTGTGATTTGTGAAAGGTTCAAATGCATACAAGCACACTAAACCACATAAATATGCACACCAAAGGGATTTTGACAAGCCACTCTTTCCTGCCTAAGCAGAAATATGAGGGCAATAATATTAACCCACAAGGATAAACTGAGATAATTTGTGTTAGGAAAATACATAATCATAGCAAAGAAAAATGCAGGCTTTTATCCATCCGGCAATTACTGTTTTGCTAGCCCTCTGGCTCAAAGTTTTTGGATGATAAGAAACCATCAAGGCCTCTGATCATCTAAAACTTTTAGTTCTTTTAATATAAATCTTCACGACTCTTGGCATATCCAAGATGTGCTACCTACGCTCTAAATTGTGAACTGATCTTGGACAAAAGGTGGGCAGCAAGTGAATCTCCCCAACCTTTGTATTAGATGACACACATTTTGGTAAAAACGTAGGGTCAAAACACAGAGTTAATTTATCTTGGTCAAACTTACTCATATTCTCATTAATAGACAATGATGCTAACTCCAAAACCCTCCTGGCCAAAGTTACAGCCAATAAAAATGCCGTTTTGAAAGACAACAACCTCAAGGATGCTTCTTTTAGTGGCTCAAATGCTGCTATTGTTAATGCGTTCCACACTAGGTTCAGGCCTCAAGAAGGAAACCTATGGACTGTGGGAAAGGAATTTAAAGTGGCTCCTTTCAGAAACCTTCTTATATGAGGGTATTCTGAATATGGTCTTCTTCTATATTCAGCACCACTAATAATGACGCCACTTGTCTTTTCAAGGTATTAGAACACAAACCTTTATCCATACCATATTGTAAGAAAAGCAAAATAGGTGACACATTCACTTCATTAGCATTGCACTATTTTAGAAAATTTTTCCAAGTCTTATCATATATCTTCTGAGTGGACTCTCTGCAAGAAGCCAATATAGTCTTGACCACCTTATCAGCATAGTCTCGTCCCACTAAAATTTTCCGTTCAATTTCCAAGCTGCCAGACTCAACCATTCCAGGTCTGGATGAAAAACTGGGCCTTGACTGAGTAAATCTACCCTTATTGGTAATCTCCATGGTGGGTCTTGAGCTATCTGTAGCAACACTGGAAACCACGGCCTTCTCGGTTAATATGGTGCTATTAATATCACGGAAGCTCTCTCTACATGAATTTTGACAAGTATTCTCTGGACAATTTGAATTGGAGGAAAAGCGTAGTGCATTCCTGTCAGCCACCTCACAGACTGTGTGTCATACGCTTCTGCACCTTTGCTTCCATCTGTGGAAAAATACCTTTTTAACTTGGTATTTCCTCCAGAAGCAAATAAATCCACTTGTAAAGGTCCAAAAATCCTTTCCAAACCCTGGAACACTTCTCTATAGAGGAACCAATCTCCTGGATGCATTAAATTCCTGCTCAAATAATCCGCCTGAATATTCAACTCTCCTTTTACGTGTTATCTGTTAGCTGTTATTGACCTCTGTTGGCTGTTAGCGACCTCACATTTCTCTCAGCCCATCTGAACAGTTTGGTCGATTCTGCCACCAAGGACACTGAATGTGGACCACTTTGTTTGCAAATGTATGCCTTGACTGTCATATTGTCTGTGAAAACTTTCACATGTTGATTCTTTATTGATTTCACAAATCTTTGTGGAGCCAACCTTACAGCTTTCAACTCTAGGTAATTTATATTGAACCTTTTGTCCGATATGGTCCAAACGCCTTGCACAGAGTAGCCCTCGCAATGAGCACCCGAACTGCGTAGACTGGCATCCGTTGTTACATGGATCATGCTGTTTATTTGAATTGGAACCCCTGTAGCTACATTCTTTTCCTTCAACCACCAAGCTAATTCCTTTCTCACTTGGTCTGGAATCCTCACCTTGTAACGTCTCTTTGCAGAAATTGCAAACTGATGACTCAACAGTAGCTTTTGCAGAGGTCTTGCATGAAAACTCCCCCACTGAATTAACTGTATTGTTGAAATCAAAAACCCATTACTTTTACCACTTACATGAGATCCACTGATCTCTGGTCCAATTTCTTGCCTGTTTCCTGCTTCAGTTTTACTAATCTGTCCTGTGATAGATATATCTTCTCCTCTAAAGTATCTATCTTTGCTTCTAAATGAGTTGAAGTTGTTGTAGGGTCCAAAAGACTCTTCTCAAAATTCAGAAGAAATCCATAATCCCTTAACATCTGAATCGTTAATTTTACATCCTTTCTCAAGTTCTCTTTCGTCTTTGCTTTTAACAAGATATCGTCTAAGTAAGGATATAATTACACTCCCTTACACGCATATAAATGGAATCAGCACCTTTGTAAATACCCGTGGTGCCGATGCCAGGCCAAAAGACAAGGCTCTGAATTGGAAATGACAATCTTGATAATGAAACCTCAAGGACCTCCTGCCCTCTTCCATCATTGGGACATGTAAATATGCCTCCTTGAGGTCTATAGATGCCATGTAATCTCCCACAGACAAATTCTTCCTTTTTGTCCGTAGAATTTCCATTTTGAATTTTTGATATTTCACAAGCTTGTTGAGGTACTTTAGATTCAACACCAGTCTGTATTTGCCATTGCTCTTGGGTACTACAAAGAATACTGAATAAACTCCCGAGTATTCCTGTTGCTTGGGAACCTTTTCTATTGCTCCTATCTGCAACAAATGAAGAATCTCCTGATGTACAATCTGTTGTTTGTTTTTGTCTTTCGACACTGGTGACAGAAGAAATCTGACTTTCAGCTTGGTGTGAAAACAAATTTTGTACCCCTGAGTTACTACAATTAAAACCCACTGGTCTGATGTTATTTGATACCACCTGTCTCCGAAAGAGAGACAACTTCCTCCCACCGATTGCCGTTGATTGTCAATATTGTGACTTTCCCTGCTTGGGATTATTCCCAAGCTTTCCTTGTCCTTGTCTGGAACACTGAAATTTTCTGCTGAACTGTAGTCTCTGTCTATTCCACTGAAACCTGTCAGCATGGTATTCATACACTCTTCCAGTATATCCATTGGCTCTTCCCCCATGAAAGGAGTAACTAGAGCTTCTATAACTCCTCCTATCCACTTTCTTTTTCTGTAAAGTGGGTATTACTCGTTTCTTCTCCTTAGTCTCTACTAAGACCTTTTCTAGTGCCTGATTCCCAAACAACAATTCTCCCTTAAATGGTACAAAAGCCAAATTATTTCTAGATTTTTGGTCAGCCTCCCAGTGCCTCAACCATAATGATCTTCTAGCTATGGTCAACAAGTTCATATTCCTAGCAGCAAAAGCGGTTGAATCATGACCCGCATCAGCAATATACTTCAGAACTCTCTAGATTCTTTCTATAGCTTTGGATAATTCCTACATACCTAAATCTTGCGAATCCAATATATCCTGTGTCCAGAGTACAGCAGCCCTAGCAAACAGAGAAGTTGCTACCGACGCTCTACTTGCTAAAGATGTTGCCTTATGTGCTTTCTTCAGACGTCTCTGCCCTTCTTTCATCCACTTCTTTCAGCTGAGTGTCCCCTCCCTAAGGACAATCGTCTCTGACACCAAACCCGCAATCGGGGCATCCACTGGGAGCACTTTAAGAAATTCAACGTCTTTTTTAACAAATGAATATAACTTTTGACTATAAGCCAGAAGTTTCTTAGAATTCTATTGTGAGGACCACTCACTCATCACATCCTCAAAAAATTCTGGCATAGGAATTTCCATGCCCCGAGTCTCCTTTTTTTCTAATTACTGAAGCTAACTTACTTTCCTTAGTACCATCCTCCACTTCCTACTCTTTGTAACTATCCAAACCTAAAGTTTGCATAACCCTTCTTAAAAGACTATGGAAATTTTCTCCCTCAATCTGTCAGACTCCATCTTACCATCCTCTTCATCTTCTGAAGACATAAACTCTTTATCCTCTTCCACACTAATGAAGCCATTAGTGATTCATTTTCTTCATCATTATCCTCTGTCTCATGTTGCAGTCTACCTCTAGAATGTCCACTCCTTTGCTCCGTCCTGAAATCTGACACTTTATTAGCCTTCCCTTTCTTGACTAAAATTCTCTCCTTACTTCTTAGGTCTTTTAGTTCACTTCCACCTGACCTTTCATCTTGATCCAACCTTCTTCTTTTAGCAGCTGGTAGTTCATTATCAATTTGATCAGATTCCAGTTCATTAATACTTGTATGTTGTTGTAAATTAATTTGAATAATTTGATTTGGCATATTGGAATTTTTTAATAAATTCATCATATTCCATATAGTCATTTGGAATTGAAAATCATTTACATTCAAATTCATCTGTGGTATCTGGGCATTTAATAATGTTTGGACCTGTGTCTGAACTGTTTCCCTTATCAACTGATTTATATTTGCATGAAATTCCTCTCTGGGTTGTCTACTTGGATAAGATGCTCTTGTTATATTTCGAGAACTGGATTGTAAATCAAATCTTGTTTCATTTAATTGTTCCTGTCTCTGACTTGGCGCACTCGCAAACCAACTCTGTAAAAATGTTTTAAATTCAGAGGTCATCTTAATTTGATCCAAAGTTGGCTGGGGCAATTTGTCTGTGCGTGTCTCTGAATCAGAGCAAACTACAGATCTTCCTGCTTCTTTTTGCCCAGACATTACTGGACAAGCGAATCTGCCCATGTGCATCATTGCTCCACCCCTTACACTTCCCTCAGAGGCTTCAGGAAGCCGGTTAGACACCATCATTGCCATTTTAGAACTGCCGGTTTCAAGATGGCACCTGGGAGTCACAACTGTAAGTTTCAGAGCCACCGCTGTCTGTTCTGAATGCTTTTTTCCGTCACCTCTTTCTGATTTTCCTTCCTTTCTTGCCTTTTTCTCTGAGGTCCCTTTACCTGCTTCTTTTGCTTTCTGCCTGTCTTCGCTGTTTGTGCCCCCTAACAATCTTTACCTCATCTGCCTCACTTTGGCTCAAACTCAAAAATATTCTTCTTAGATTTGCTCGATTTTCCTCATCCATGATACTCTGTAATTTGGTCTTATGGACAGAAGCACCTCTGCCATCATCTGTGACCTGCTGTGTTGCGGTTTTCTGGTTGGGATATAGTTTTTCATTGTCCGAGTCCAGCTACGCAGCGGTGCTCCGGATGGAATCGTCTTTTAATATTCCGTGGCTGATAACTGCTTTTTGGGATGATTTTCCTCGTTCTTTTCTACTATTCTTTCCCCTTTTCTCAGATTCCTGCTCCATATCTATCATACAAACTAAAGTACCAGAGAGGGACCAAAACACATCTAGCTGGACTGCAGGAGAAATAAAAACTGACTGGAGGGGGACTAGAGCTTAACGGAAAAATGGTTTAGAATGAAGACAGCTCCTGCATCAGCTGACATGAGGATCAAAACCTCATATGTATTGGATTGATCCTCCTGTCATCCCAAGAATGACTTTGTGTATCAGGACTGAACCACAATACTAATTTAATGAAAAGATACCTGAACAGAAAAGCACAAGTCACTCTTGCATTTTTCCAATAAGCAATATTCAACATTCAAATGACATTTAAAGCTGTAATTTTCATACTTATTAACCCTTAGGAAAATCTTTTTACATTAATATTTCTCCTAAGGAATCCTGGTGTGTTTCGCACAGAACTTCCAGAGTTTGGGAACCAAAGTTTTGGGGTCATGGGGTAGAATGCACATTAATTTATCATGAGATACTGTCCAGATCTCTTGGGTGTCACCTACTTTCCCACATGAATAGAGAGCAAACATCATACCCCTGTTATTACCTTTATGAATAAATATTTCAGGATAAAAATCAGCACAGAGAGACAAAATGTCCTTCAGAAACGCTGTCTTTTCCTGTTCACAGAACTACTAACACTCTACCACCACCCTACCTCAAGTCAAATTTGTATTTTTAAAGTTTCAATCAGTGAGGCTATTTCAGTGATTTAAGAATAACATATCTGTCATAAACATGAGGAAAAGGAAAAGAAAATGTTGTTTGATCTGCAAGGTAAAGGACTATTTTTTCCACACAAGGTTATTATGGACTTACATTTTCAGGTCCTTTGGTTCCCATATAGAAATGGACCATTGTTGATATTGCTTGCAGTGAAAGCAAGAACTGGCTCTGGAAATAGTTGAAGATTAGAAAACTATGAGCAATACAGTTCATTCATTTTCCACCTTTCTCTCACAGGGCAGATTTACAATAACAGAAAAATACCAAACAAACAAACAAATAAATGTTTTTAAAAATGCATAGAGTAAGAACAGTGGCAAAAATCCTAATCAGCAGATGGCAGAGCATCCTAGTAGACAACGCTAAGCCCAAATAAAAGCTAAAGAAGCCATACAGAACTGAAACAACCCAAACTACACTCACCTCCTCTTCTCCCATTTTGGCAAATTCATAAAGAAAGGCAAAGTATTCTGTGAGATGTTTACTGTGAGGTTTTACACCATGTTCCATAATTGACAACAGCGTCTTCACAAAGCGAGTTACACATGAACGACTACCAATATCTTCCACAGGACCATCCATGTCATCCGAACTGAAAACACATTTCAATTTGCATCTTTCAGTATATATTATGGCAACTGCAAACACAATGTTCTAAGACCAATCTAAAGCAAGAATGTGCCATTTCTCATTGGAAAGGGGCGACATTGCACATCTTCCATCTTACCAAGGACTGTTCTACTGTTTCTGGCACAAAAAATCAGTAGCTGCTTGCAAAATGCCACTATATAACCACTAAAAATAACCACTATAGAGACCGCAGTTAAAAAAAAATTCAGTCAAGTACTTTGCTACTCTATGATGCTGGAGAATGCAAGAACATTCTCCTGCATCATAGAGCCCCAGAGGCAGTCAGGGCACAGTGTCTCTTTTCTTTTGGAAGAAATGGAAAGTCAAAAATAGGTCATTTGTGCAATGCCGCCGAACGGTTACAGGAGGTTTGTACTGGTATTGGCACAAATCTAGTCAGTGGTGGTAGACTGGATGGAGAGAGCACTCTTCAACTTAATGGATAGTTCTGCATACTGCACTATTATTTTCATACTATTTGCAACAAAAATTATTGCAGTCCTGTGGATATTTAGCTTTGATTAAGTTCCACTGAATTCACTGGCACTTCATTTCAAGTAAAAATACAGAGGAGAAGTTTATATGGAGAATAAATCTTCTAAAGCGGCACAGTGAAAAATTAAGAAATAACATTAACACTGTGCCAATTTTGACATCCAAAACATGATCCACACATGGAAACATGATCAATAATGTTCTTTTAATATCTTTCAAAGAGAGCTGTGAAACAAGACTTTGAAATAGATGTAATTATTTGAAGTAAATGTATCAGGTACAAAATAAAAAACAAAAACAAAAACATATGTTTTCAAGTCTCTTGTTGACTTATGCTGACCCCATGAAGGAGTCCTGGTGGCGCATTGGTTAAATGCTGGTACTGCAGCCACAGCGTTGTGAGTTCGATCCTGCAGGGCTCCAGGTTGACTCAGCCTCCCATCTTTCTGTAGGTCAGTAAAATGAGTATCCAGCTTTGTTGGGGGCAATTAGCTTATAACATCATAAACCACTTAGCGAGCGTTTTGCATTGATACGCAGTATAGAAATGCAACTGCTATTGCTATGAATTTCATAGGGTTCTCTTAGGCAAGGAATACTCAGAAGTGTTTTTGTCAAATACTTTACCAGTCTTCTATTCCAGGCTGCAAATAAAGATGAGCATGAACTGGTCTTAGCCGCTGGATCACATGAATACACAACCGTTGGAACATCTGTAAAGCAAATCAACCCAAATTTGCTTTGGGACATTCAGATACACTTTAACAGGACTTAGCCAATGTTGTAGAACTACTTGGTCATAAATTCAGTCATTAGTAAAATACTGCTTCAATATTAGGTATCTGAGACATTCATACAATTCATTTTGTAGAGTCCGCCTAACACACACTCTTAAAACATGGAAAATATACACACACCAAACATCTGTTTGGAAACACATAAAAAATCAAAATCAAAAATTGAGTAACTGAGCTGGTTTGTTATTGAAAAAAAATTCGAAACCCACAGTCTCTTTATTAGGACAAATAAAAACGTCACAAAACAGCAACCAGTCCTAAGAGTTTTTTAGGATTCTTCAGGTAGTTATTACACAGCACAGGAAAAAAAGGAGCATGGTGGGAGGAAGGCACTGGAAAGCTAGGTCTGCTTTTTAAAATTGTTATGATGCAGGGTGGCAAATAAAAAGGAAGGCCATTATTTGGAAAACTAAGCATTTGCTTACCGTAGTTGCATTAACAGTTGCAACAAACATCTGTTGCAACACTGTTCCCATACCCCAGTGTAAACAACCACCTAAGTGATTCAATTAACCATAACAAACCTTTCACAGCTCTCATTTGTCACCAGCTTCACTACTCTGTTCAAACTGCTGAATTCTACTGCCAGGTAGTTCTCAAAGAGCAACTGCAATTTTTCTGTCACTTTGTCCAGAATACCATCCATCCACCAATAACAATCAGCATCCACTACAGCTGATGATTGTCTCAACCACCATCTGAGTGACCATTCCCGTTCATCAATTCAATAGTCTCATCAGCAAGCTACAGATCCTCTCGGTATTAATACCTACCCCTCCTTTTGTTGAGTAAGGGCATTTCCAATAGCCCCTTTGAGCCAAGAAAGAGTGCTGAATGTCTGTAACCATATGCAGGTATCAACAGGGCAGGGGTAGGGAGCCCTGAAGCCATATTTTGTAGCACTCAAAGCCCTTCTGAAAGCCTCAGCTCATTAAAAAAACAACAGGATTTTCTCCCCAAATAAGGCTCAAAATGCCACAATTTGCAGTGCTTTTGGTCCACAATTGCCTTCCCAAGAGTTTCACAGTACTGTAACCCTTCCCCCAAGCATCCAAGAATAAAACTGGAAGCAACATGACATTACTTCCTGTTGCATCAGGCAAGCTGCTGTTGCCTCCAGGGAATATAGAGGTGAAAACTGACCCCACCCACTCTGTAGTTGTCTAATGCTGCTCTAGCTCTGCAGAAAAATATGACATCATTACGTAGTTCTACTGCATGGATTTACTTTTTATTAACACTGACACATGTGCAAAAATCAACTGGGCAAATGAACAAGGCAGAACCATAATCTACAATTTAGAATTTAAACAGCTACATGAATTTAATAGCTTACAAATAGATTGAGGGCACAGTACCTAGGGCACAGTTCCTAAGTGTTTGGGTCACTGGAAACTAACAAGTAGAGATAACAGAAACAGTGGCCACGTGCAAGAACATTAACTGTCAAACACCAAAGTACTACCTGCTGCATATCATGTTCTTTCTCTCTTACCTGTCTCACAATTTGATTGGGACATTTTATTAGAATCTGCATGGGCCACCAATCATCATCAGCCATACGATCCAGAAACCACTGCAAAAAATAGACATTGTTCACACTTTAATCTGTATTCTTTATTAGTTGCAGGTGCCCTTTCAATGTTACTTCATTTAATGAAACCACTGTGTATATTATTATCTCTAACTAACAAATCATCAAAAGCCTAAAAGCTCTCCAACAATTAATTATCCTTCTTGAAAGGACTGGGGAAAAGAATAATCATGTCAGATTTTATAGAAGAGGGGAAACAACTCAAGGCATGACTTTCCTAATGGTGTGAAGCTGGACATAGATTTTCTGTCAGACACAGAACTTGTGCAGGTTCTTCACAGTAATATACGATGAACAAATAGTTTTCTTATGAAATTTTCTTGCTTTAAAAGTGTCATAGCCTCTCTGCATTCTAACGTGCTGCAATCTAGATCCAACACTAGATATGTTTTGCAAGAACGTTTGTACAACAGGTTTTGTCTGCTGGTGCCTTTTGTTTATGGTATAATCTAGACCAAGTCAGGCAGAACAGCTGAAACCTGATGCAATGAAAATTTGGTTTTGGCTGAGAACAAAAGACTAACCACAGGAAATAAGGAAGACACTTTGATGAAATAATAGTGCTCTTAGAAAAAAGTCAGATACTAGTAATGGGACAACGTTCTATACTCATATGATTGCAACTTTCAAGTACTTCTCATGCAGATGCATCAGCCATTAAGTCTTACAGATGATTTGCCCCATCAGTATGTTTATCAAAACCCACTGTCTTTTAGCCTGTTGTATCACAATTAAAGTACATGCCTCCAAAAAATGGAGGTCAACAAGCTCTGAAGGAGTGGGATACATATGTTTTAATTAAGTTTATTAAGGTGTTTTCTCCCTTCCTGAATTTATCATATTTATCCCAGTGTGACTATCTACAATAAAGATAAAAGTTGAATATAAAGTAGGCTCTAACTACATAAATAAAAACACAAAAGACCTTCTGTTTAACTAGCTAATGCATAAATTTTACACAGTTCAAGTAATCGTTCCCCTATTAATCTATAAACGTATCCTGTGATACTGACACATGTAGTCTAAAGCAGTTTATTTTTACATATTTTGTATCTTTGCAACAGTATCTTTTCTGTCTTACCTCACAAGCAGCTTGACTGTTGTTAAATTGTTTGGTTAACAATTCGATCCACTGAAGCATTGTGGGCTAAATAGAGCAGAAAGTTCCAAGTGAAGCAAAAAACTATTAGCATTTGAATTAAAAAAAGAGATGATGCAAAAGCAATCACACAAAAATAGTACTCTTCCATTCTATCCCCAAATGGTTAGCAACCTACCATTTGATTTAGTAAAATCGGTTCTCTTACATTGCTGGAGTTTTCTGAGGTTTTCCAGTGTAGATAGCACTGAGTATTGCCCCAGGTTTACTGACAGAATAGTATAGGCTGACTCTATATATATTAATTTATAGGAAGCTTAAAGTTTTACTCAGAGTACAGAAAGTGCATTTAATACATACGTTCGGCCATAGCAATTCAAAGGGCTCTACAAAAACCTAGTTCAGTGGATTCTCAATTTAGAGCATGAAATACAAAGCATGAGGTAGAAAGTGTGAAATGGGAGTTGAAATAGTGTTAAAAAGTGTGAAATGGGAGTTGAAATAGTGTTAAAAATTTAGAGAGCACAGATTTGAAATAATGAAAATCACCCCAGAACAACATACCTTTTCTTTTGAATGAATAAATGTTTCCAGGACAAAAGAAGTGCTTAACTGTAAGACAAAAACTGAAAGTCACAGTACACCCAGAACACACACTGAAGTATCAGTTATCTTAAAAAATGTTATTTTATTTTTTTTTTACCTTGGCTGTCATTAGAGAAACTGCCTTTGGATCTGGTAATGTGCTGGGGATGCTACTACACAGCTGCCACATGAACCTAGTGCCAGGTACAATTACACAGGATTATTTCTAAAATCTGGATAATGCTTTTTTTTTCCATTCAACCTGAGATTAAATAAAACCACCTACCCAAAATATGTATGCTCAAAAATATTCTTGTCCTGAAGAAACTGCATGTTATCATGCCATATCCACTGAAGAGAAAAACGGAAAATCAAATATAAAGCTGTTTACTCGTTTGGAGCCATATAAAAAGACTGAAGTGCGGTGGGGGACTAAAGCCATTGCTTTAAATTAAGAAATACCGGTATATGAAATTTATCAATTGGTTCAAAGTTAATTCCTGTGTAGGTTGCTAGGACTAGGTCACTTGTGAAACGCATGCTAGGCTGATACCCTCAACTTAATCCAGGTGATGGGGGGGTCTTAGAGAAAAAGCAGAATTAAGAATGTCCTTTAGAAAAAAAAAGGACTTAAAATTAATGAATTTGTCTGCCAATTTTCTTCATACAAATCATATGGTTCATACAAATCGTACTACTTGCATAGTACTGGTGAGCTGTCTGTTTCAAAAACAGAAATCACAGGCTTGGGTCCTAAGACACAGTCTGGCACCACTCCACCTCCCATGCCCTTCCTTCATTCTTCAGGAGGGGACCCAACCTTCTGGAAAAGGTTTTGGGACTGCATGGGTGGGGTGGGGGTGGAGTAGTAGCAATGGAAGAAGGGGCACATTTTTTTTCTTGCCACAGCTCACAAAGCTGTTTGACAAAATCAGTACAAATAAAGAATACAATTTGAACAAGAACCTTCACACTTGTATGTTCTTGTTAAAACTACCCTCATGCATACCTCTAACAATTCAGATGAAACATCAAATTTGTAGTCTCTGCCATTTTCTTCTTCTGGATCCATCCGTTTATAAAACAGCATGTACGCACTATGTGTCTAAGAGATAAACACATACCAACAGCATTATTTTGAAACAGAGAGAGGGGGCAAATGAGAGCTATTTAGTTTTGATATTGAAGAATAAAATGAAGTACCTTTTCAAAGGAGAAATCCATGAATTTATCAGTGACAGAATCATATGTTTTTGTCTAGCAGAAAGAAAAAAAAGGATACACTGTTTATACTGCTACTGCTCTAAGAAGCAATCCTATCTTATGCCTGCCCACTGGAACAGAAGTAATTTTATTCTTCATGCCAGGGTTATGCTTAATTTTTCAGCAGCAATACTTCCGATCACTGGTGTTGTAATTCAGTATTACATGAGAACAACAAGCCCTAGTCCTCCTTATGAAATTTTGTTATGAGTTGTTTATAATAACAAAGTGTAGAAATAAGTTAGCTTTTTTATTAAAATAGTAATATACAAAATAATGAATCCAACCCACAACTCCCTGGTTGAAGGATTCTGGGAGCTTTAGTCAAGAAACTAAAATTTTCTAATCTCTCATTATGCGCACCTATCATCTGAGTGAAAAATGAAGTGACTAATGAATCCAGGACAGGACAGGTATCTTATAAACTGCAAACTAATGCTGATACATAACACTGAAAATGATGTATTTATAGTTATCATGACAAAATGATGCCCTTTTAAGCATTATTACTAGGAAGACAAAGATTCAACTCACTGTCATTTCTCCACCAAAACACTCAGAAGCCAGCTGAGCAGAATCAAATGGTTTTACTTCAGCATCATTAAAAAGATACCTAGAGAACACAAAATATTACACAATTGTCAGACTTTAAATGGCTCAAATTTTTCACTCCTCTGGAAATAAAGTAGACGTTATCCAGCAGAGTCCTTGACTGTGCTGTGAAGTTTAAAAAAATGGACAACTTGAGCAAACCAAATAAATACCTGTCTCCTAGTTAAAATTATTTTAGCCAATAATTATGAATGCCACGATAAATCAGGTAACAATCATACAAATTTTAAAGAAAAAGCAACTAATTAAAAAAAATTAAGTAGGTTCATTTTGAAAACAGAAATAAAACCTATTGATTCTATAGTTGGATTAAAAAATGAACACCAAACTATCATTCAGGAATCTTCATGCTTCTCTTTTTAGATATATGTTTCATCTTTCACTATACCCTTGCCAATAATAATCATCTCCTGAGATATCTGAATTAGAAAGCTATGACTGACAGCATTCAAAAATTAAAATCTCCTACTTACCACTTGTTGTTTTTGTAAGCATGAGGATTCACAATATCTCGGATAAAACTGTAGTAGTGCCCCCCATCTGCTGTTCCTGTGTGGACGGTTACACCAATCAAATCGTACTCATAACTCCTGGTTTCCTTTGAACCACTGCTATCATCCTTGAAGCCTTAAATAACGCATTACAACATTTAGCAACTCATTCTTTCAATTCTTAAAACAGTGCTGATCTCATCATATTTTGGAAGATGCAAGAAAGAAATATATTACTATCACGGTATGTTACTGAAGCACTGTACAAAAACTCCAAACATCCCATCCTCAATCTGTGATATTAAGCACATTACAGTTCTTTGGATGGCTCTAAACTGAGCAAATTTTATTTGTTGGTGATGGAGAACTCCTGCATGCACAAGAATGAGCACAGGATGATAAGAGATGGATGTTACATTATACTGAAAATCTGTGAAAGCACTAGAGAAACACCTAGTATTTAATATCTGATATTACAGTTTTAATGCCCCAGGTGGTGAATTGAGAATTTTTACTTTTCATTATGAAACTGCTAGTTTAAAGAAGACTGAACCCAAGGCATTTTTAAATCACTTGACCCCTTCTTGTGCTCACTGGAGCTCCTCTAACCTGTTTTCTCAACATACAGTGACCCTCAAGAAAGTAGCTGGCAATCAGTTTTATCTTTCAAGGCTTTCTGACAAAAGCTCGGCAAGCTCTAAATAATATTCTGAATGTGTGACAAGAAACAATCGATTTTTCAGGGCAAGCATTATGGCATTCACTCAATCCTACTAAAAACTATATTACATATAAATATTTAAGTACAATCAATAGGATTTTTATGTTCAAATTTTGACAAATCTTGTTCCTATATTGAAATATTTACTGTTCCAGGAGGGTTGGCAGAAAACAGAGAAACTAAAATTAAATACCTTCCTTCCTGTCACTCTTTCCCATCAGAAAATCTTCAGTGTAAGGTGTCATGTCCAAACGCAAGGGAAATGAGAAGTGTGTGTTGACCTTCTCCTTCATCATAGTGACCATATTAAAAGTATACCTCATTGTATTGAAACTTAAGATGCGAGGTAATTTTTTAAAACATGCCCTGAAAATGAAACAATGCAAGAAATGCTTTTTAAAAAAATGAACAGTAGGGACAAACAGAATTTTTCAAAGAGGAAAATGTTATTCATTTAGAGAACACTATTATGTCGTGGTATCCCATTTGTGGAATGCTGCTTCTTAGCAGAAGTCTGACTGGCACTGATGTCAGTTTCCAATGCCTTTTATTAAAGGCTTTGGAAACTAATTTTAATCCAAAATGGAAACGTTCATGGTTTAAAACTGTTTTAACATTTTAACATGTTTTAACTCATTGCTTAATGTTATTTTAGTCCGTTTACATTACTTTATCGCAGCTCTGAGATCTCATGTTATGGAAAAGGACAGAAACATTTTAATAAAATAAAATAAATTAGTAAATTAATAATTGTCATACGAACCATACCTTTTTTCAGCCCGTACTTTTTTCCCACAGTGAGAGCAAGTATACATATTGTCACCTTCCAGAGTATCTTTAATAGTAACTTCATCAAGGGATTCCTATATATATATATATATATAATAGGAGAAAGAAAGCATTGCTCCAACATCTATTAGAGGTTCCAGTAAGAATACATACATTAACTTAGTTTACAAGGATAATAATTTTTAACTAAGAAGTAAAAGATGTCTGCTAGAGTATTAAGGCCAAAGACCAGTATCTGTAATCTCTATAGGGCAAGAAAGTACACTGTAAGCAAAGCAGTAAGAATTCCTCCACTGAGATATATGTGTAGCATGTGCAACTGTGGCTAGCAAATTAACACTGGAGTTCTATGTCATGCAAGAAACCATAAATACTGGAGAAAGATCCAGCCTGACAACAGCTGTACACTCTCACTGTCAGCAATCATGGTGGTGACAGCAACCAAGTAATATTAAGTGGATTATTTGCTGCAGAATCACCAGCGAAATATCTTCAGTACCTAAATGCAGAGAATTTCATGTCAGGTGAGATACAGACACTCTCTTAAAAGAACTACCGGCACTATGTTGAAGTCAATATGACTCCAGACAGTTCTCTTCCATACAGGCCTGGGGGCAGGGGTGCATTTTGAAAGAGTCCAGACTGCTTGAGGGCTCTGCTCGCCTGCTAAGCATAAAAAAAACACTTCTTCCCATCCTTACTCCCTATCAAAACTCACTTTCTTCTTTCCCAAACTTAGAGGTGTTCCTCTTCTCCATAAGCCCAACTATCTGACCTGTGTTCCAAAAAATCCACTTTCTCTCATTCTCTTTTCCATGCTGTCTTCTCACAGAAGTCACCCAGATTAGTCTAACAGAGCCATGTGACACATTTCCTCCAATTTTAATAGGTCTTCTCCTGAGACAGCAGGCTTTCATGTTTTACTGAACGTGACAAGAGAGACACTCCTCTAACAAATTCTAACAATCCAACTCACTAAAGCATATTTTGAAATATAGCACTAAATGAAATCCCTAGACAAAAAACCTAGAGAATGAATAGCTCAAGGAATTAATCAACAAATTGATTCCATGCTCATATGTTTAACCAATCAAGAGATCCAATGGTGTTGCCATGAACTACTCACATAAATATTCTTCATGTCTGCTACCTGGCATCTCACTGTGTAGAATTCTTCAGCAGTCTGACTGACATGTTCACAGTCCTAAACAGCAGTTGCAAAAACAAAACAAAGAAAGAAGAAAAAGAAAAATTAACAGCAGCCAATGAGTTTCTCTCATTACTATCAACAGACTAGCTTTGGAGGACTGAGGGGAAATGGGTGGGGAAAGTATTATCAACTTACCAAAGAAACAACATTGTTTGTGATAACACCTCCAAATAAGCTTTTCACTGTATTTTTCTGTGAATGAATGAATTAATTTTAATCAATACAGGAAAAAAAAATATCCAAAGTCTTTTTTAAAAATACCTTTTACTGAAAGCTTACCAGCTCTGGAGACATTTCTTCAATTTTTGTTATTAGATCTGTAAAAAATTCTGTCATGTCTTTCTGTTCACCAGTATTAAGTGGCTGCTTATCCATGGTGTATGTTTTGCAGAATGGCCTCGGATTGTATGCTTTGCATTCACTTTCCTTTACATAAAGCACAGGCAGGCAGACAAACAGAACCAGGTGAAAGAAGCAATTAATTTTAAAATGTAAAATCAAGAACACAATAATTTTTACACACAGTAGCATTTGACACTACCATTTATGTCAGTATTATGCGTTTCAAGAGAGATAGTGTAGTCTAATGGCTGGAGTAATGGTTGGAGACTGCGGTTCAAATCCCTGCTCAGCTTTGGAAACTCACAGGGCAACCTTGGGCAAATCACACACTTTCAGGCTCAGAAGGCAAGAACAACCCCCACCCTGAATAAATCTTGCCAAAAAAAAATTCTGTGACAGGTTTGCCTTAGGGTTGTTGTGAGTTGGAAACGACTTGAAGACACAACACACATGAGGGCTTCAAAAGCTTATAACCATGTTTAAATATTTGAAGGGATGCCACGTAGAGGGAGAGGGCTTGTTTTCTGCTGCTCCAGACACCAGGACAAGGAGTAATGGATTCAAGCTGCAGGAAAGGAGATTCCACCTGAACCTCAGGAAGAACTTCCTGACAGTCAGGGCCGTCTGGCAGTGGAATATGCTGCCTCGGAGTGTAGTGGAGTCTCCTTCCTTGGAGGTTTTTAAACAGAGGCTCAATGGCCATCTGTCGGGAGTGCTTTGAGGGTGTTCCTGCATGGCAGGGGGTTGGACTGGATGGCCCCTGTGGTCTCTTCCAACTCTACATTTCTATGATTCTATGATTCTATGAGCTTCATTAGAACTAAAAGGAGTAACATGATTTCTCTAGCTCTATGATGATGTTACTCTGCTGTGCTCTTCTAAGGAAGGGCAAAGTATAAATGAAATAAATAATGAAGGATTTATTTTTTTAAGAAAGAGAGCAACATGTCCTTTTTCTGTAATTTTGCTTTTTACACACAGGGGACAGAAAATACACAGCTTTGTAGATTCTTTGAGCTCCACTTAACAGTCTACAATCTGCAAGCACTGACAAAGCTTAGCATATAATATTGCTTTTTTGTTACTTCTTTCTCTCCCTGGCCTGCAATCAGGGGATACCTTGATTGAGCTGGAGAGTAGACCACATAAGGAATCCACTGACAGAGACAGGAGAAAGATATAGTCTGGCCACTCCTTAATTTTTTATCCTGGAATCTGCTACCCACTAAAAGATGACAGTGGATGCAGCAGAGACCTTTCTTCACCCCCCCCATACCTTTTGGCTGTACTAGTAGATCCAATGCTACAGGAAATGACCTTATGTCACTCCCGCTTTCCATGCTTCTATGTCTACAACTGAATGACAGCTGTTAAGGTACTAACACAGAATGAAGGTGTGCATTTCCACAAGAATATTCCAACCTACCATTAAGTGTGTAAACATTTTCTGAAGTTCCAACAAGGTGGTCTTGTGCTTCATGTCCTCAGAATACTTTAGAAATGGAAGATGGAAATAGTATGAAAAGTAGGTTATTTCATTTTGTGACATCTGTATGTTGCATGTTAAATTTACAATTGGGAAAATTCAGGATTATAGCACTTCACAATGTATCTGGATTAGATCATTTCCAGGTAAGTAAACTTAAAGTGTGGGGCGAGAAAAAATAATTAGCAAAACAATTATCTTAAAATAGAGATAGAGAAACATTCAACTGAAAACTTTAAAATGGCAAATTTGGAATTTACTGTGAAGGCCCATTCTTGTACAAAGAGAAAGACACATCTAAGCATACATTAATTCATCCAAGCAAGGCAATGGTCATGTGATCAAAACCCCTGTTATACTGAAAGACTTAAGAATACTGAAGGGCTCATAAGCTGTATATATAAAGGCCTTTATCTAGACAGCTTAGACGGTAGTGTTAACCTTCTTATCCAATAACATGGAAAGGAAGAAGGCAAATAAGGCCTCTGAATGTCTGAAAGACTGAGTCTGACAGAGAACTCCTGAGTTTCACCATAAGGTTATTGAGAAAGTAGTCAAGGTTCACTCTTACAGAGAATGTCCTGTTTCTCCTGGTGAAATGTTGGCAATCATATACAGTAACATCTTGAGAATGATGTGCAAATTCCTGTATGGAAAGTGGTGAACTACTAATGGACTGAGATGCTCTAATTTAAAAAGTACTTAATAAACAGCAGAAAGAGAAAAGAGTTTGTGGGGAGTTGGAAAGCACTGACAAAGGGCAGAGCTATGTTTCCCAAGAGTGTTTGGTCTCAGGACAATGCTCATGTTGATTTTTTTACCAATATGTATTAGATGACTCTCTTTCACCCTAACCTTCTGATAACTCACAGGTTTCCTCCAACACTAATGAAAAAACATTTTCCATAAAATCTCATTGTGGAAGAACAATTGGAAAAGAAACATATATTTATGAACTTGTTGAAAGAGCAAACACTCCGGTAAGTTTTCCACTCTGTCAAAGACAGAACTTATCTGGATCTGATTATACAATACATCTCTATATTAACAGGTGTGAAAGATGACAGAAGCCAAGGATTTCCTACTGACTGATGGACACATTTAGAGAACCACAGCCTCTAAGGGCAGTAGGAATGTATCAGGATTACCTCTGTTCTTTCTGCTCGCTCTTCTCCCCCCCCAGTATTAGGATATTAGAATCAGTGCAGGGAAGTCATAAAGGAAAACTGGAAGCCAAGGAGTTAAGAACGCATTCTGGCTTTCTACTGCTCTGGAGAAGAGCCCCAAGAACAGTCTGTAGTGTCTTTCTGCCTGAACAGGTCTACTTGCAAAGGGCTAAACTGGTGATAAGTTTAAGAAGAAGAATGAATGAATAAAATGAACACGAATAATAAGGAGGAAGATCCAGACTAGGAATACAGAAATGCTAGATGAATGGCCCTCAACCTTTGACAATTTATGCTGTAAAGAGCCTTCCAGACAGACTATGTGCCCTGGGCAGGGAGCAATCCTGCCTGAAAATTAGTCATCTGTAGTACTAGGAGTTTGGAGGGGCCGCTTAGCCAGAATGTCTTTGAAGAGATTGTGATGTTTCAACTCCAAACCACCCAAAACGCTTGATCCCGTTAAGTGGAGTATGGTTTTACCATCAAAGTCCTGATCATTTAAAATATCCTAAATCCAAATGATCAAATCCCAAGTTACTACAGATGCTGTGGATAAGGTTATGATGACCAGGGCAAAAATTTAAGTTCTTTTCAATGCCATTTCTGCAGACTTTTCCTTCAGGATAGTGTCTCCTTCCTTTGGAGCATACGCATCAGAAAACGAAGGACTAATATGAATATCTACAAAGGCAACATTAAAAACTTCCATGTTCTTAGGGGACAGAGTATAAAGCTTCTGGGCAAGGTTAACACTTGTCCTATTATGGAGCAGAATGGTCCACTCATCTGTTACCAGTTCATCAAAGTCTCAAAGAAAACATGCTTATCTGGTAGCGATCATAACCTCTGGAAACTTAGTGACACTAGCTCCAAGTATCACTACATTTGAGGCTGTAGAATGTGGTTCCCCTCACAGTCTGAGGACTGCAATAGAATAAACCATCCACCTCTGCGGTGGTTCCTACTGGGCTGAATCCAACCACTCGCCTTCTTCCCTGTGTTTGTATTTAGTTGTAATACTACATGGTACAGAAAAGAAACTCCAGATAACTTCTCCTGGAACTTCTTTTGTCCTCCATGGGTCTATCCACACCCGCTACAACTCCTCAAGCTGGGGAAAGCTGATCACTCACAGAGGATTTAAACAATACTGTAGAAGAGGGACTTTGCTCAGCTTGATTGAGAGTAGTTTACTGGTGTAGCCAGCCTGATACTTTGACTTGGCAGAATGAAAGAATTTCAGTTACATTTCAATTTGGAGAGATGAGGAGTTCTCATGTTTCGGACTCTTGGAAGGAAGCATGAGTCATGACTGCCCCTGCCACCCAGCAACTCAGAAGCCATAACATATCTGAACTTCTGAAGTAAACTATTTATTTACTATTTCTATTAAAGAAATGGAAGCCATAGGCATTTACTGAAATGCTGTGGTTGTGAAGAACAGGTTGCTTACCTGTAACTGTGGTTCTTCAAGTGGTCATCTGTGCCCTCACACACTGGGAGTTTTCGCACATGCGCAATAGCGTTCGGAAGATTCTAGAGCTAAGCAGCTTGGCAGGAACCCCTCCCCCATGCCGGTACTGAGCATGCTCAGCCCACCAAGCCAACGGTCTCGCCTCAGTTCTGGAGTCCGCCAATTAGGGACCTGAAAGAGGGGACGGCTGGGCGGGTGTGTGTGAGGGCACAGATGACCACTCGAAGAACCACAGTTACATGTAAGCAACCTGTTCTTCTTCTTCGTGGTCTCTGTGCCTCACACACTGGGGGATTTTGCAGCTTACCAGTTGGACGGTGGATCAGGTCCTAAAGAACGGAAGACAACACGGCACATCCAAACCGGGCATCACTCCGGGACCGGCAGTCCAGTCTGTAGTGGCGCACGAAGGTCGAGGGTTGAGACCAGGTCGCCACACGGCACAGTTCTTACAGGTCCACTCCTCAAAGGAGCGCTGCTGAAGAAGCCACAGCTCTGGTGGAATGAGCACGCAACAAAGCTGGTAGAGGCTGCTTGGCCAGTTTGTACGCCAGCAGAATGTTCTGCGCCACCCATTTGGAAAACCTCTGGGTGGACACCTTGTGGTCTTTTCAACGCCCACCGTGGCACACGAACAGGTGGGGTGTCTGACGGAAGGGCGCAGTCCGGTGCATGTAGAAAGCCAAGGACCGACGAACATCAAGGGAGTGAAGGGAGCACTCCAGAGGTGTAGTCAGGTCCGGGTAAAAGGCAGGTAAGATGATGTCTTGGCTAAGGTGGAAGTGTGATGCCACCTTGGGCAGGAAAGAAATGTCAGGGTGAAGGACCGCCTTGTCTCAGTGAAAGACGAGGAAAGGTTCATCGGATCGCAGTGCTGTCAGCTCACTCACCCACCTTGCTGAGTGACAACTACCAGAAAAGCAGTCTTGATGGTCAGGAGCCTGTCATCAGCAGTCGCCATGGGCTCGAAAGGCGGTCGTGTCAACTACGATAGCACCAAGGATAGCGACCGAGACAGTAGCAGCGGCGACACCAGTGGATAAAGGTGTTGCAGGCCCTTCATAAACTGCTTAAGGGTAGCGTCCCTGAAGAGAGCTGCCACGGGGGACCCTCGTGGCTGATAGGCCACGATCACGGCAAGGTAGACCTTCAGGGATGGAAACGCGAGCCCTTGCTGCCAAAAGTGGAAGAGAAAATGGAGCACGGTGGGCAGGTTAACAGGTGATACTGGCTCACAACGTGCCTCCGCGAAGGCGATGAATCTCTGCCACTTATAGTGGTAGTTGCGGCGTGTTGACTCCTTCCTGGACGCTGTGAGGACATCCTGGATGGTCGGGTTCTCTAAGGCATTATCCTCCACACGTGGAGGGCCAGGAGCAGCAGGTCCGGGTGGAGAGCGAGACCATTGGAGTGCGACAGGAGATCCGATGTTGTCGGGAAGTTGAGGAGCTGACCGCGAGCGGCCTGGAACAGGGCTCCGAACCAGTGCTGCCTCGGCCAATATGGGGCTACGAGGACAACGTTGGCTCAGTCTGCGAGGATCTTGGCGACCACTCGACCCAGGAGAGGGAATGGCAGGAATGCGTAGAGGAGCCCGTCGGTCCACTCGAACTGGAAGGCATCACCAAGAGAGCCCCTGCCCAGGCTGGCTCTCGAGCAGTACCGGGGACACTTCCTGTTCCAGCTTCTGGTGAAGAGATCGATCATCAGTTCGCCCCATCAGTCTAGTATCAGCTGGAAAGCCACACTGGAGAGGGACCACTCGTGATAGCACAAGGTGTCCCTGCTCAGGGCGTCTGCCATGGTATTTCTGCTGGCCTGCCAGGTGCACCACAACTGGGTGGACTCGGAGCGGCACACAACAGTTTCAGAGCTGTAGGGCTACATAGAGGATGGTGGTCGACCGGGTCCCTCCATGCCTGTTGACGTAGCAGACCGCTGTCGTGTTGTCTGACAGGATCTGCACGGTGCGGCCGACCAAGTTGCGGAATGCCCTCAGAGCCTTCCAGATGGCGAGGAGCTTGAGGGTGCTGATGCGCAAGTGGGTCTCGTCGTCAATCAGCGGCTCTGCACTCTGTCACCGCAGTGCGCTCCCCATCTGAAGAGGGAGGCGTCCGTCGTCACTGTAAGCTGAGGAGTTGGTTCCAAGAACGCATTCCTGACATCAGATGACGGTAGGACAGCCACCAGAGCAGGGAGCGACGCACCTGTCGAGGCATTCAGAGGAGGCGCCTCTGGTAGTAAAGGAGCAGGTTGAAGGCCCTGACAAACCAGTGTTGGAGGGGGCAGGCACGGAGGCGAGAGAGGTACGTGATCAACGTGGTCGAAGCCATGTACCCGAGAAGCTGTTGGATTCTTCTCGCTGACACCACCGGGGCATCAAGGACAGCGGATGCGGCCCAGCGGAGAGTGCATGCCTGTTCCAGTGGAAGGTATGTCCTGGCAGATACCGAGTCCAAGGTGGCTCTGATGGAGTCAAGAACCCTCGCTGGCTCAAGGTGCGACTTCTTCGGGTTGACCCAGAGGCCAAGGCGGGACAGAAGAGTCAAGAGTGTGGTGAATGTTCCTGTATAGCTTTTGCCTGCAGGACGCCACTAACAGCCAGTCGTCCAAGTAAGGGTAGATCATAATGCCCTTCGTCCGCAGGTACAATACCACCGGGGCCATGCATTTGGTAAAGACCATGGGAGCGGTGGAGAGGCCGAACAGTAGCACTCTGTATTGGTAATAGGTACCGTTGACAGCAAACCATAGATACCGTCTGTGCTGTGGGTGAATGGCAATGTGGAAATAGGCATCTTGAAGATCGATAGAGGCAAACCAGTCCCATCGTTGAAGGAAGGGCAGGATCGAAGATAGCGTGACCATCTTGAACCTCTTGGGGCGGATGTAAGAGTTCACCCCTCTGAGGTCCAGGATTGGCCGCAGGGTACCGTCCGATTTCAGTACTGTGAAATACCGGGAGAAGAAGCTGGTGGTACTGGCCGAGGACGGCAGTTCTTCGATGGCCTCCTTGTGCAGTAGGGACTGGATCTCTTCTAGCAGAGCTGAGCTGGCCGGGGTGGAATAATAGACGCCTCGCGGTGGAATATCTTGAAACTCTATGGCGTAACCAAGACGGACGATGGAGAGAACCCAAGAGTCCGTCGTGATGTGGCGCCATTCAGTGAGATGTCGAACCAGACTCGCTTGATCTTCAAAGGCAGCAGGCAGGCTGAAGAATGGCTGTGGTGGCGACCCACGAAGGCGGTCAAAACCGAGACTTTATCCTGGACGAAGACTTCTTTGAAGAAGACCCGTGTCCTCGAAGAGGTCTCTGTGTCAAAGACGATGACGGCCACGACGGCGCCAAGCGCGGCGAGCGTGTCCGGTACGTGGATGACGAGGATCGGCGCCATGACGGGCGGGAGCCAAAGCTACGACGAGGTTGGGTCGGCTGATGGATCCCCATCTTCTTCTCTGTTAAGCGGGCCTTGACCAGGTTGTCCATTGCCTTGTCAGTAGTGCCGTGGAATAGTCCCTGGCCGTCAAAGGGAAGATCCTCAATTCGCTTGTGGCTGTCCTCCTGCAAGCCCACCGACCTGAGCCATGCAAAGCGGCGGAGGGCCACGGAGCCTACCATTACTTGGGCCGCCACTTCCGTCGAGTGCCTAGAGGATGAGATCTGTTGGTTGGCGAGTGCCACTGATTCGTTGAAGAACTGCATGGCACTCGCCTGGTGATCTTCAGGGAGGTGCGCCAGGAGAGGATAGAACCTGTTGAGAAGGTTCCGCTGGTAGGCAGTGAGGCAGGCTTGCGTGTTGGACACCCTGGCAATGAGTGACGAAGTGGAATAGAACTGCCTGCCAAAGGTGTCCAAATGGCGGCCCTCTCGATCCAGCGGGGTGGTGTGCGGTCCGACCAGTCCTTCACGTCCGAGTGGTACCGGTCCCTATACGCTGGAGAATAGGACCGGTCCAAACCCGGATATTCCCGCCAGAGGTGTTCGCGGGCATACCTCCCTATATAAGAGGTGGAGGAGACGGGTGAGTCAAAAGCGGCCCACGACAAGGCCCGCTCCAGATAGGCCTCCCGCTGTCGCGGAGACTGACGCCTCTCCCGATGGTCCCACTCCTCCTGGCATGGTCCGCGAAGCAGCCCGATGACGAGACCGTTGGCTTGGCGGGCTGAGCATACTCAGTACTGGCATGGAGGAGGGGTTCCCGCCAAGCTGCTTAGCTTTAGAATCTTCCAAACGCTATCATGCATGCACGAAAACTCCCAGTGTGTGAGGCACAGAGACCACGAAGAACTGCTGAATACGAAACTGTACTTGACAGGCTGGATTAAGATAGTGGGGAGGAATGGGATGTAGAAAATGCCCCAAAGTTCCCTAAGTTTGGGGGATATGGCCTCATATACCCAAAGGCTGCATAAAACGTTAAATTTGTAGAAGGAAAGAACTGCTTGACATTCTTGGCTGAGTAGTTCATACTACTGGTAGCACTTGAATTTAATGGCTGTTGGACCACTAGCTATTTTGGGTGTGAATTTTGAAACGGAGAAAAAGTGTTTTCTACAATCACCTGTGTTCCATTCTATATACCTCCATTTACCACCACTTCCTCCTCTTAACCCTTCACCTGTTTCAGGCTCTACAGAACTGATGGCCAGGAGAAGCAGAGTCCACAGAAGCAGTAATCTCCTCTGCCTGCTCAGATTTTTCCAATTCATGGAGGGACAATGAGGCAGCATGGCAGACATTTCTGAAGCTCTAGAGCAAGGGTGTCAAATCCAATTTCATCTTGGGCTGCATCAGCATTATGCAAGCTGTGTGAGTGTTGCCATGGTAACCCGTGG